>JASDQU010014642.1:72306-98952 GCA_032191745.1 Picea mariana | reverse complement strand
TATATATATATATATATATATATATATATATATATATATATATATATATATACTCTCCTAGAAAAATACGTGAACTATATAAAGGCTTCATTATCCAAACTCTTGAAAAAAAAACTTCATTTGGACATCTTCATGTTTGAAATCAAAATTTTCAATGAAAATTGAAAATTTCTTTAGATGTGTTTCAACAATAATAATGCTATTTCCTTCAAAAATAGGTATATATGTATGAGACTTATCAACAAGGTCATGGGGATACCCTTCTATGGTAGTGAAATTCAGTGATGCACAATTCATTGGAACAAATAGTGATGAAACTAGGTGTGATTGACTCAGAACAACACTCTGAAAAATAATTCTCAGAGAAGTAATTATTAAAGGCTCACTCAAAGAACTAGGAGATTTTGGAGAATTTAAACAAAATGAAAAGTAGCAAGAACTTTCTTACAAGAAACTATAAATCTAACCTAGTAGAGAAGCTCCTCAAGTTTTTCCAAAGTTAGAATAATGGCTTCATTAGTGTCCAATATCATAGTTTTCCTTACACGATCCAGAGCTACAAAAGTGGAGTCTCCATATGAGAAATAAAACAAAATTACATAAACCAATGCTCATCTTAGTAAATTTAGTTGTTATACATATTATAAAGCCTAGCTAAGCTCCCTACCAACAAGGCCAAAATGTTATCACCCATAAGTTTCCATCTTGCAAAGATAAATCATGGAGTCCAAATAACTATAGGAAATAAGCCATCACCACCTTGCTTACTTCCTCTCACTTCGAAGTTAGTGCATGCTAACCATAGGGTGGTATCCCTTAGTGATCTGAGGRATCAATTGCAAATAAATAACTATTAGTAGTACCTTAAATAAAAAAAAATGAAGTGTTGTTCTACGTAAAATTTTACAATTAAATAAAGAATACAAAAGGAAGAAATCCACTAAAATGCTATAAAAATGCAAAAAAAGATGCAAATATTTACTAAGGAAAACTAGGCATGCAAACCAATGCAAATTTATGCTAAAATCAATGTTGTGCAAAAAAAAAACAAATATAGAAAGTAGTAATCATTGTTTTAATTGTTGGAAATAGTAATGCAATGTTGTTTTTGTATTTTTTTTATATTTGTTATGCATGCAAATTGAGGAGGAGGTATAAATCTTGTATCTTTCTACAATAAGTTACAAAAAATAGGAAACTTAAGCTACTTTCTTTTTTGACAGAAAAACTAAGGACAATAAATAAAAATAACTAATATGCATGCTCAAAATTATTCCTAAGGATGCATGAAAATCAAGTAGAACTAAATGAGTGTCTTTTTAATGAATAAATAACCTTATAGATCAACCGGTGCCTTATATGGAGATAAATATGAATGAAAAAATGAGTAGGGTAAACAAAATTATTTAATTCCTACTATCGAGTTTCCTATTAAACATGCAATAAAAGAGAGAGTATATAAAATATATAAATTCTTACACAACAAACAAATGTACTAATCACCAAGAAAGTAGTTGATAGATCTTTATGACCCTAGGTTGTAGAAGAAAAAATTCCTTGACTAGTAGGAACACACCAACCACTCTCCAAGATCTCGGGGAAGTCAATATTATTTAACATGTCCACATCGAATGGGATAGAAGAAGCCATGATCATGAATTTAAAGAAGTTCAACCAACACCTGTACTCTATGCTAGCTCTCAATCACACACTCTCTAGAAGAAAATATGAAGCAATGAGAAAAATACAAAGCATTGATATACCCCCTTCACTATGTGCAATTCTTTATAACAATGAGAGAAGTATAAGAATAAAGAAAGATAAACTTAAAGTGTCATTCCTCCCAAACTACTCCAAGGAAATCTCTATATGAAGTGTTCCATCTCCGAGAGGAAAAATAACTCATGCATATAACAAATAAAACTCCATGAAAGCACCCTCACTTGAGAATATATATCTTCATGCAAGGACAAAAACAACACACAAATAACAACCTCCTATAAAGTACACCCCTTCTCCAAGATAGCTTTTGTCTTTGAATTAAATATTCCTCCATCAAAATATGTCCAAATTGAATTTTCCATCAAAACAAATTTGCAAGAATACTAAAAAAGCTCAAGGTAAAAGAGTGAAATCCTAAGGGAGGAAACTTCCAAGAATAAGACCTCCACGCTTAGAATAGGTGTAAGATATTTACAACGCATATTTTTGTCTTAATTGAAATTGCAGCTAGGTACTATAAGTAGAAATATGTAGGGTGTCATAAATATGGGGAAAACCTCCTTCAAGTAAGGAGCACCATCCCTACACTAGAAATGGAAAGTGTTAGTATCCTTCACATAAATGGGAAGTCTCCTCAAGAAAATAACATCAATCCTAAATAGAAAATTCCATCAAATTCAACCATACGTAAAATTAACAAGGTTTACTCAAGTAGGGTGAGTTGGTATAGGCTAAGAATAGAAAGAAGAATGGTCAAAAGAAGGTGTGAGGAGGATTTCTAGAGTAGTGTGCTCTTGGTCAAAGTCATAGGAAAATATAGCAAGTAAACATTATATGGGACCCCACCAAGCACCCTCTAGAAGCTACAAAAATGGATTTGGACCCTGAAAATTTAAACACCTTGGAATGGCTTGAAATTTAACACTGTTTTTGTATGCCATACTGGGTATCAAATAAAATAAACACCCTGCTAAAAAATACTACGAAAAATAAACCAAATTTTCATGGTCTTGGATTGAGATGAAACTACCATGAATAATTATCAATATCGGGTCCTCAAAAATGTGATCCTCTTATAATTTTGACCAAATTTCTAAAACATCTTCCAAAAATAGAAACTTCTTTGACTTGCCTCAAATTCAAACCATTGTTCATAACCATAAAGGGTGTTCAAAAATATGATCATATATATATATATATAAATATGACTTTCAAGAAATGCAAAGACATGAATTTGGCCATACCCTTTAGGAGTCTTCAACATCCCATACTTGCTCTAAATGTTGAAATTGTTGGGTATGTGTTATATTTTGCCTCAGGAAACGTGTCATCTGCCTCGAGAAACATGTCATGTATTTAGGTGGTTTTTCGGCACATAGTTTTTGTCGATGGTTTTCTATTTCCGGTTAAGGAATTAGGGTTTTGGACTAATCCAGGTCATTGGGTTAGGGTTTTGTATGCCACTGGCTCCTATATGTATATTGTATTGTAAACAATGTATCACTATGAATGAATATAGAATATGCTGGTTTTTCCGGTTTGGGTTACCAGGGGAAAAATCTTTGTGTAATGTTTGTATTTTCCATTGTATCTTTTTTCTGTTCTTTTCTGAATATCTGTTTGCAGTAGATATTGTACAAGGTTAGAATTCACAACAATTAATCTATAAGTATGGGGAACCTACTACCACTAAAACTCGACCTACTACATGTGATGTGCCTTTAGAAGACCTATATATAAGCTACCTACTCAAAAACATGCTCAACTATCCTGACTATTCTAGTATTCAAGTTTGACTATAAGCTTATTAATAACCTAGTTTCACATCTGATTTTGAGTCATGTCAATGCTGAATAGAATACTAAGATACTTGGTGATTTCCCCCCTTTGAACCCATTTCCATTGGGAAGGAATCCACCCTGGGTTATTGTCTAATCCAATAAGTATCATAGAGGTTTTCTCCTCTTGTATTATCTCTTTAGAAGCTTTAGACAAGGTGTTCATAAGCATAGTGGGAGTTGATTAAATATTACCGGGGAAGGCCAATAACTTTACCTTGGTAAACTACCTTTTATAATAGATAACGCAAGGCATCATATGTGAGAACATATAAATCAGGGGCTATAGGGTAGCCCTGCATCATTGATCTGCTAAGAGGAATAAGATAAGTAAAGGATCTATTAACACACACAATAACCAAAGCATTGGAAAAGAGAATATTGACATAATATATGAACTTTGACCCAAAGCCTAGCCACTCAAGCATGTGGAGAATGAATTTCCACTCCAAATTGTCATAGGCCTTGTAATAATCCAACTTTAGACACATTCCTTTAAAACCTCTCTCTTTGGCCAGAAAAAAATCCAAACATTCAATGATGGAAATAACTCACAAAATTCTCTTCCCGATAGTATTTCAAATACAAAAATCTTCCACCATATAAAGATAAATCTAGATCTTGATGTAAACATTGGAAACTTTCAATTTGATGATATGACAGATAATTTTTTTGAGCATGATCGATTTGGAAGCCTAATTTTGTCTAATGAATATGAGCCTGAAAATAAAAAACCTATTCATGATCTCCTTGCTAACAAATATAACCATAAGGTATCATAGTTCTATAATCAACCTTGTCCTAAATATGATAAATACTCTTAGATAATTACTCTTGGTAGTCCAAAAAAAAAATTGGACTCTTATGCCATTGGTCATCAATTGATACTACTTAGCTTCCATCTTGTACCAAAGGAGGAAAATTGTATCGCTGCGTAAAGGAGGAAAATTGTATCATTGAAGCACTTTCTGGGTTTTCATGATCAACATGAAAGGATCCTTAGGATGGATGGAAAATACATGCTCCATGATCTAGAACAATTCCTAGAAAAGAGGAGGCATAGTACAACAACACTATTTATGGAAATTTTTCTCAGTTCATTTGGCCTTATTCTAGGAGGACCCCTAGCAGTAGATGCATGAACCAACACTTCATCAATCCCTACAGGAAGCCAAGGTTTCTTTCACTCAATATAAATGGACTCGTATCTACCATTACTGGATGCAAGGCGAGAACATAACAAGTACTAAACAAATGATATATCTCAATAAATTATCACATAGCAAACCTTGCATTAATAAATAATCACATAACAATTCATAAAACATTAAACATAACTAGAATTGATGGCTATATAAACTATGATGAAAGGAGCAATCACACCTGATATGATGAACTGGTCGAAAATACAGTTGGAATGGTTGACCCCACATGTTTCTATTCATATGTATGACCCTCTATTAGTCTTGAGCTTCCCTCAATCGACAAAGAATCTTAAAGTACCTGCCAAAATCATTCAACCTCCATAAATATCTAAAAAATCAATACAAGTCATATTTGTAGCGCATTATTTACTTTAAGATTCATTTTTATGAGAGTGTCAGAACATACCTGAATGAAATCCTCTTGATTTCGAGAATAATTTATTGGAGCCATGCGTCGAATATTTGATCAAACTGCCTCGATTTGAAGTAGCAACAATGAAGTCAACATTGACTTTGTTGTTTCACCATTGGGTCAAGGGAGGTTTTCTCCAAGATTAAATGACACCAATAAATTATTCTCTATTGAACATGGCCAACCATGCAAAGGAAAAAGATCTTATGGCCCCTCCTCCCCCCCTCACATCACTCTCAGTTCCCTAATACCCAACATATAAATCTATTGAAATATTTACAGCAAAAACAAACATATATACATACCAATATTCACAACTGTTTACAATGAAATAAAATGTTTCCTTGATCCATTTGGAGTGAGCTCAATTATCCTAAGATCAAAGTAACAACTATTCCATAACATCATACACTACACTAAAGCACTTTACATCTAAAAACTAGAGAATGGAAATTGATGTGAAAAGAGGCTTTATTCTATTCCATCATATGACTTGGTTGGAGTATTAAAATGTACCTATAAACATCATAGAACTCATCCCACTTTGATATATAAGTGAAACCATGTTATTTTTCCAATATTTAATCATAAACTCACTCAAAATACTAAAATTAATGCTTTGGAAAATAATAGGTCTAAACTCATATGTAATCATGAAAATGGTCTTAATGTAAGGCTGCATGAAAGCGAAATATGGTGAAAAGTGAAGGTTGGTAAAAGAATGGAATTTTGGCGACCCAACAAGTAAAAACATATATTTCATAGAAAATATATTTTATATTAAATAGTTATTAAAATATTCATGTACATCATCATTCAGTACTTTTAGCTGACCTCTTCTTCTTAGCTCTATAGTTTCTAAGCATGTCATCAATATCTACGTCTTTGTTCTCTGGGTGCTCTTCAAAATTTGATTGTGATTGCATCCTCTCACGCAGAGCACGCCTAGTCATGGGGTACTCATGGGGTAATGGAGGATGCTGTGATGAGGCATCACCTACAAAAGAAAAAAATACAAAATTTAGATGGCCAGTTTTTAAATATCATTGAACTAGTTCAGTAATATTAAAAAAAACACTTGCAATGTAATTATTTACCTAGTGCACTGGTCGACACCATTGGAATGGTTTCCTCGTGTGATACTCTTCAAATGTATGACCATCAAGTACAACATTCTCTTCCATTGAGACCACAAACTTTATAGGGACAATCATAAATGTATAAGTAAAAAAAAATAGAAGTACAAAATGTATAACTACAAAATTATTAAGTATATGATTAAAATGAATCCATATTACCGTCATGTTCCAGCTCAATCATAGCACTATTGTTGGTTTTTACTCTTCTATATTGTCTAAGTTTATTGAACTAGGGTTCATGCCTGTTCGGGTTTCCAACAAATCCTCTAAAACTATCAGCCCTCCTAGTAAACCAAAAGACAACACAACACACAGAATGTGCCACACCGTCTCACCCAAGATAGCTTTAATGGGTGGTTGTAAGACTCAGGTGTTTACAACCTAGGATTGAGTGTGAGATAATAGAATGGTGTATTGAACCATTTATTATAACTAGTAAACACAATATATTGTCATTGATGAATAAGAAGGAAATGTAACCACTCATTCATTAAGAATAACAATAACTACTGAAGACAATAAAGATATGCATGCATTCATCACATAACACAGATGTTACCGTGGTTCACCCGCTCCTGGGCTACGTCCACAAACATTTGGCTCTAATCTCTTTTATTAGTATTCCCGCATCTACAACGCTGCGTGCTTACAAATCTTCTCGGTTGGGTAAGATCTATATGAGGCGGACTAGATCGCACCAAGCTCCCCAGCCTGTGATCTAACCCTCAATCTTCCCTCCTTCATCCTCTCTATCTCAACAACTTATACAAAATAGATCATACAACACAATATTACATATCACATCAACTCATGCATAACTAAAACAACAACAACAATAATTTGAACCCCCTATGATACCTAAGTATCTATATTTATACGCTTCTAGCTCTTTAACCATTACAATACATTAACAAAACCCTAACCCTAATGTTGTTAGGTCTTCCCTTCATGTGCGCATGCTGTTCTTCCTTCCAGCTGTTGCTTTCCTCGTGCATGCTTTCTTTCCCCAAAAAGCCTTGATTTTTTACTTTGGCTTGCCTCCAAGAGGCCCCAAACACTGACATGTGGCTCGTCCCAAACCACCTAACATTTGTGTGCTTCCTCGATCTCCTTGGTGATCACCTGGAACTTTTCCTTGAGCTCTACTGCATGTGTCTGTGCCTGCGCAGTCTTCTCCTTGAGTGTGTCCACTATTTGGGCTGCAATTTCGTCGTTGATAAATTCCACACAGTCTACCTGGGTCTGTGCTATATGTGCCTTGGCTTCCTCTGCTTGTGCTAGGACTTCTTCTACCTGCTCTTGCAACGTTTCCATTTGAGCATGATGCTCCTGTTTCTGTGTTTGCACAGTAGTTATCTCTACCTACAATTTCTTCATGTCATGCGCCCCTTTGACACGTTCTGTGATTGGTATTGTCTTCTGCCTCTGCTTGAGGTCTTGGATCGCTGCGTTGATCCTTTCTTCTTCCTTGTCCCACTTTTGGACTTGCTGGTCCTCCTCTAACTTGGTCCACAGTTGTGTTTCTTTATCAAAAAAGTTAGCTGCTATGATAACTTGTTTCTCTATCTCCTGCAGCTGCGTTGTTGCTTCCTGCTTCCTTTTCTCCTTCACTGCTGGTGGAGTGGTGGGTGTGAGCTTCTCTTTGAGACTCTTAATATCCTTCTGATATTGATTGATTGCCTGCGCAATCTGATCAATCTTTTCTTCCACTATGATTTCTTTTGCCTGCGCGGTCTTTGGAATCCTCTCGCATGTTCCTGTGACTTTCTGTTCCAATCCATTCCTATGCTCCCTGTCCTCTTGGGTTTCGATCTTAGTCTGCTCATAGATTATTTCCAATGTGTCCCACTTCTCTGTTGCTTGTTTCAATTCAGCTAAGTCTTTGCATGTGCGATACTGTACCTCGTATTTTATGATAACCTGTAACTTTTGTAGTTCCCTAGATGGAATCCGCGTCAACACCAGTTGGATTTGGCTTAAGTCCTTCAAGGGTTTCTGCCCCACAATCTCGTCCATGCGCAACATACTGGGTGTGATGTGGAATGTTGTGTTCAGATGCAGTATTGGATGGACTGGATCTTGTTTTTCTTCTTCCACTCTTTCCTCTGTCTGCGGTGCTGATGGTTTTGTTCCCTTGTTGTTGTCTGTTGTATGTACCTCTCCGATTTTCTTGAGGAACTGCCATATGTATGCCAACTCCTCTTGAATCCTATCCTTGTGGTGTGTAGCATGGTCAAAATCCTTGGCTAGACAATCCTGGACCATTCGAGCTATCATTTCTCCATCGTCCTCTGTGATCGTATACTCTGGAGGTGTTCTTTGTGCCTTCGTTTTCTTGCACGCGCCTCTTTTCTACTTGGCTATCATCCTATTCTCACCTGGTTCCTATGGGTTGGGACTTGCTGCGGTCACTTACGTGGCCTCGGCTTGTTTCTACTTCTCTTTGGCCGACTGCGTCTTATCCTTCTTTCTATTTTGAGTCCTTGTCTTCGTTGGCCCTTCGTTTGTCTGTGTTGTTTTTCCCTGGCCCGTTCTTCGTTTCTTGGGCACTTGGATTTCTTGAGGCTGTGTTTCTCCCTTCCCTGCCTCTTCTTCTATTTTTCTTTCTGGCAAGTCTTGGGTGAGGACTCGAATCTTCCACTAGTCTTCCCATTAGCTGATGACCGTGTTGATTTCACCCTCTATGATACAATAACACATCTGTAGCCACTGTTTATTGGGATCGTTCCTCGCCTGTATCCACATTGTGTGTCATGTGGCCTGGAAGTTGGCGATGTCCCTATATCGTGCGACAACCTATGGCGTGATTCTCCACATGTTGGAGATGAATTCCTGAAGGTCACATAGGTATCCTTCAAATATGGATCCGTTCATCCTTTTGTGGTTATCATCCGACGTAGCTCTCAATAATAAGTATATTGCTCCCTAGTTCAGTTTGGGTCTGGTGAAAAAATTTACATACCTTGGTTCCTTCCAACCGATAAAGGCTATTAACATGATCAACCATGAATAATGAAACTCTATTCCTAGGTCCTGCGCATCTTTGCAGTCATCCAAGAATAAGTTCAAGAGATACAGTGCCCAGCTCATTGTGGTGCCCTCTGCGCACTGAGCTGCAACTGTGACAACCTATTGATGGGTATTAAATCCATTGATTCAATAGTAGGAACCAAACCCGCCATCGAGGCCCAGATCTTGTTATCTTGCAAAATTATCGATGGGCTTTACGTTTTCTTGTGAAGGCTCTTCCTTCAGTTTGGACTATCTCTTTTTTTGTATTTTCTCTTGGGTGGGACCGATATGAGATGTAAGCCAGTATAAACCAACTTGGAAACAAAAATTGAATTAATCTTAACTAAGGGGAAGAGGTTGAACTTGGGATAACCCGCTGCTCAAGCATGTAGACAACAATTTTACACCACATGCCTAGTACTAATACATTAACCATGTGAGCATCCAATCACTGTCTGAGATACTAATTACCATAGAGAAAACAAATATGCGATAAGATAATGGCAAGAAAAATAATTCATCTACCATAATCATTCATCACATAATAATACAATGATTAATCTTCATCATTAAAGCAAAGAACAACAAAACATTGCACCAGATAAATTGACAACAAAATTAATTGCTCTTACTCATTACAACATCATTCATGAAATAGGATAGGAAATAGTTCTTCTCCATGTCCAATCACACATGCAGTTAATGAAAATAACTTGTCTCTGGTCTAGAAGGACTTCTCAATTCAAAGGGAGCTTCAAAATAATTCTTAACAACCAGAAAGAAAAACTTCTTGCAACAATCATTGACCTCTAATTAATTGGTCGATGTTCTTATTTATAACATAAAATCCAACTGAAAATAATTGCTAAGTGTAGTTTGAACAAAACAAAATTCTCCACATGGCGTCCTCTTCTAACAGTTTCTTTAACAGTCAACTCGAGATATCACTTGAAAGGGTAACTTTCCTCATACTCTGACTAACTGATAAACAGATCCTCGCAATTTTGGGCCCATGGAAACCTGTGCTGCTCCATCGGAGCCACGTAGAATCCTCTGATCTCCACCACATGCACTCGATACCTCACTAGAATGGTGTTTAACTGCTATAGCATGATTTGAGCCTTCATCAGATGTTCCATAAATCTTTGCACTTGTCCCGACAACGTATCAGTCACCTTGGCTATCTCTTCGGACTATAGTGAATCCTGCTTGGTATGCGATCTAACTATGTCGCATAAGTCGATGAAGTTATCGGGGTCACCAAACTTGGGTTGTCTTATATCCTTCATTGCTTTGTTGATTTTACCTCAATGTTTCTCGTATTTTTCCCATTGCTTTTGAATTTCTCTGTGTGGTTCCTGAGGCATCTTAGCCTAATACTTGACTAATCACTTCATACGATCAAGACTGGTTTTTCCCAACATCCAGATGTCGTGTTCTTCTTTATCTTGGTCCTGCTAGACTGCATCGATGTATTCAAGTATTTCTATGGCTTGCTATGCCCTTTCATGCCATCGCTTCATATCCTTGCATGTTTCGAGTGCCACGAGAGTGTCTTCCTGGAGCTCGACTATCTTCACAGTGAACAGGTGCTACTCATGTGTGAACTTGTTGTAAGTCTCTTAGAACTCACTTCTCAGATAAACCGCAGTCTGAGTGGTTCCCTTATAGTATTCAACCAGGTGAAAAAATGTTCTAGCTCCTTCAAGGTGGTGACCAACTCTTTTTCATCCCATTTAGCTCTGTCTAGGGTGGCATCCGAAATCGCCCTCCCCACGTCGATGAGCTCATATGTTCTGGMATTTTAAGTGTTTATCAAATCCTCCTCTGTTGTGATGAGGATGAASTGATCCAACATGATTATCCTTTTCTTCATGGTTCTTTGGACGATGGCCCTCTTCTTTTGATCCTAGGAGATCACATAAATATCATCTACCTCATCTACAGGATCGAGAATCTGCTGATCACCCCATGTGAGTGTGTTTCCCAGATTTCTGGTGGTATATACATGTTCCAGGTCAGGTTCTTGAACTTCCTTTCTCTGCTTCAAAGCCCCGACCTCTACCTGTCTCTTGTCAAGGATTTGAGTATCGAATGAGATAAAGGCGTCGAGAAAAGACTCGATATTTAATTGCTTGTTGGCAGTCAAATAAATGACTTCCTTTTGTGGGGATCCTACTTTTGGCTCATCTGGTTTTGACTTACCCTTCGGATCGTTGGCTCAGGTCTTCTGCGCTTTGAGGTTCGTTGTGTTGGGAACATTTTCAGCGTCTTTTTGCTTTCATGGGATTTCCTGGGTCTGGACCTTGGGATTAGGAGAAGGAGTCTTCTCAGGTCACTTTTCTTCTTGGACATGCATAGGGGTCCTGCGAGATGCCTCAGGGATTTCTTCATCACTATATATATTTATAAACCCGGTCAGAGGGTTAGGCACGCTTGTTTCTACTGATACCTGACCTATCTTTGGTTGAGTCGTCACACCTATTGTTGACCTCGCTAGTGATCCTCTTAACCCCGTCGGGCTCTCTTCTGGGTTATCAATTAGAAACATTGTCAGCATGATCGGGTTCGAGATATCCCACATCAGACCCATAATCTGCAAGGCTTGTTGATACATAAGTGCTCCTCTCTCTCGCATGTCCTGAACCTCAGGGAAATTTCTGTTTTGTACCAGGGTTTCCTGGGAAATCTCTACTGTTTTGATGGCTTCCTTGGGTGATCCCACCACTCCAAATGATATCATTTCTTCTCTTGTATTTATGGTCTACTGAACTATTTGTTTCAGGACTATTGCTTGTTCATCCCAACTCATAGCCTTGAATTTGGTTTCCTTGGGATCAACAATCCTTGTCACCACCCCCTCTAAGTCTTGAGCATTTTCGGTGAAGATTTCATCCTCAAACCAATCATGGGCGTATGGCCAGCATGACGATAATTGTGATGCATGATTTAGGACTAAACCTTTGGGGTCATGCTTGCGAAAACGACCAGTCTGGAATCATAATTACAATTGGCTTAACCCTACTTGCTTGGCATGCAAAATGTCCTTTACCATGTAGAAACCAATATGGAACCCATAGGGTATGAAGGCCCACTTCTTATCCTTTACCAAAGTAGCATTGTAACCTTACAGGATGCTCTGATAATAGATTCCCCCTACTATTAGTTGACCAGGAACATATACAAGTAGCAGATGAGGTGCTCTGGTGGCGCCAAAAACCTTGATGTAGGTATCATGCTCATCCAGATACTAGTGGCCAACCTTCGATATAATCTTTTTGGCTGTGTCCGACAGCCTTGGGCATTCTTTCTTGAACAAAAACAAATTAATGTGTGTGATAAACTAATCGCAGATGAGAGAGTAGTATTTCTTGTACCTATTCTCCCACAAGATGCCGAAATAAACATGGACCGAGAGATATGAGGTATGACAACTTAAGTTCATTCCAGCGAAAGAATTTCTAGCACAAATGGCATCCAGAAGATAAGATTCCATGTAAATGGACTTGATTTCTCCTTCTTTCAATGTCTGAGCTTGCCGGATGCAGGTGATAAACTTTTTGGAGATGATTGCACCCCAGTTAAAACCTATCCCAGAAATGTCTATGGTATAAGCTAGAGGCATCCAAGCTTCTGAAAATTTGGAGCAGTATTTGTCCCCATGCAATTTATAGAGGAGGGCCATTAGATAGATGTAAGGCTCTCTAAGGTTGATCATTGGGTACTAGCCAAAGGTCCGATTGGTGAACTTTTTATCCTCTCTCCACCAGGAATCCATCACCTTACTGGTGTCATGTTTATCATAGAAGCTCAAAACAAAATCAATATTCAACCGCTCTTCTGACTCTCTGAGCTTGTAGTAATTCTGTACTTCTACTGGAAGGAAAACCCCGACACACCCTCTGTTTTCTTCGTTAATCAAACATTTTTGTGTGTTAGTGTGATCAATAAGCCATTTTAGGAGTTCAATGTAGGGAAATACCGGAGTCCTGCTTGCAACAATGTGTAGGTATGCCTTTCGGACATTCAAGAGGACTTCATCGTTGAGTCTTCTCGTATCGGGATCATTGTGCGAGGTATATTCGGGGAGTTCTTCCCACCTAATCTTCTTGAAAAGTTGTTTCCAATGTGGGAATATTGTCTTGGTCCCAATTTTTACCTCTATGTCTCCAAAGGCCGGGGGTTGAATGAAAGCTTTCTTGGTGGCAGTTTTGATGATGGGCACCGATTTTGGAGCGAATTCCAATTGTCGTGCCACCTCTATGGAGGAAAATTCTCCCACCTCTAGTTCCTGTAGCTTTGGTGCTCTTGGATATTTCATGGTGGTGGGCTTCTTTGGAGGCATAATTCATGCAACCAAAAACAATCTTTAGGGAGGTGTATAGAGTGACATTAGATAAGACGTATGAAATGAAGCATAAAACATCCATAGACTGGTACATACCTGTAATGCTTGCTAAAATATTTTTTTTATACTCTCTGGACCTTGGAAGTTATCCTTAGACTGCTTGTCTCACTCCTCTGGATGATCCAGATTCCTTCGCACATAGAATAAACCTGTTTTCAATGACTTAGAGAATATAATGGGAGAGATCCTACGAGTCGTATCAACTAATTAATACGAGTAATGGGTGAAATTAAAAACAATCTGCCGCCAAATCTCTGCAAATAAATTCTACATGGGTTGACGACGAAGGCACGAGGGGTAAAAGCATTGTATCAACAAGTTCAAACAGTCCTTTTGATTCGTGCACAAATTAACAAATAGTGCAAGATTCTGGAATTAATTAACCTTTAAATGTGTCGTATCTAGCGTATCTCAGAGATAAAACGTCCCATCACGTCATATTTGTAGTGGGCAGATATGGAATCGAGGATATTCTTATGCATGTTTCCATTAGTATCCTCATGAGAAAACTTCCGACATCGATTGACTTCATCATATGGTATCAACACAGCGCCAGTGACTCGGGATACAGGGCACTAACGACCCGGAACTTAAATTATGGGTAACAGTCGGACTCAAGACTTTTTTTAAGTCGAACGCACTAGGTTGAGCTTGACACTGTGACTGTCGATGCTGGGAGAGCATCGGGGATCAACATTCGGGAATAAAAATAGTGCTCAGTTTCTTCATGGGTTATCTTCCTTTGAATCTCCCGATACCGAAAATGTTTCAGAAGTTGACAATCGACGATTATTATTTCATTTTCGTTCAATGCTTATTATTTCAACCTTTCACTGATGCTAAGAGAACCGGTCATCGACAATATCCTTGGTGAAGTTATTTCATGAAATAAAACATTTGTTCACTGATGCCGACGAGGATCGGGGCTCGACAACTTTGGTTCTCTCTAGCGTTTTCTTTCACGCTTAATCCTTTCCGATGCCAAATTCTTTAAGCACGTCCGAGAAAACTTTGACTATCATTGATCTAATTTAGATATTAGCCTTTTAAGTTAATGATTCTCATATGTCCAAGCAAGCTTTTAAAGAATTAATGAGAATAAAAAATGATAAGCAAAGGACACATTTTTCATATCAGACAATGCCAAAAGATCAAGTGGTACCCAAAAAGTGAAATTTTATGTAGAATTTTTAGGGTGTGTTGAGTGCTCAACAAATGGCGATTCACTGGGTGAAATCAGGATCTCTATTCTTCCTTCATGCTCGGCTGGTATGAAAGCTGGTGGATAAACTTTCCTGGTGTTAAATCAGAGCCTCTTTTACCTTTGTAATTTGAAATCCTTTGGTTGATGCTTCTGGGTATTCCTGTGGGGTTTTGACCTTTATTCATCCTTCGTTTCCTGTCACCCTGAATTATTCCCCCCTTTTAAAAAAGTCTAGCAAAGCATTCATTGGCAGGAAGCCCTTAGTTACCTTTACTCATTCGCTTTGGTGTTGCTCCGCTGCCAACGAGCATCCATAGCCCTGATAGAGTCACCCTGACATCATAGACCTTGCTCCACTGCCAGTGAGCATCCATAGCCTCGATGGATATATTTGCATACCCTCTCCTACTGATCACTCTTTTTATAATGTCCATTCTATTTCGGCACGATACCTTGAGTGAGTGAAAGAGGATGAATTCTGTTTATTTCACAAAGTGAGATGGTTAGGTGGACCCTTTGCTAGATTTGTGTCTGGGTTCATGTAGTCCTTCCCAAATTTCCTTCTTTCCATTAAGGTCTTACCAAACCACTAAGTAGACACTTCTAGTATTTCTTAGAAGTTGTTTGTTTGCGTGGGTTAGATGCAGGGCTCCTCAAAGAAACAACAAGTTCCTTGATGATTCTTGTGTTGTGTGTGAGCGATGAGTTCGAAACAGAGTTGGCTATGTTGCATGACTTAAGGTCCACCATTTTATTGCTAAACACAACTTTCAAAAGCGCAGAAATCTAGAAAGCAAAAAAAAACAGAACGAAAAAAAGTATTTCGAAATCATGAAAACACTAAAACAAGATACTTTTTTTATTTTTATTTTTTATTATTATTGGAAATATTGTTTGAGGGCTTGGCCATTTACTGGGAGGGCATCAGGTTCCCCCCTCAGATTCTTTAACCGATAAGTACCTGCCCCAATCTTCTCAGCCACCTGGAAAGGTCCAAGACACAGATTCTAAAACTTAGAATGCTTCCATTTTGGCTCATTTTCTTTGTCACATTTTAGGACTAAGTCTCCTACTTCAAAATTGTTTTCTTTAGCTTTGTGCTTATCAAACCATATTTTCACTATTTGTTGGTGGGCTATAAACTTTGACTCAACCTTTCTTCTCTCTTCTTCTAGCATGAGAAGAGTATCAATTATTTGTTGTATGATCGATGAGGGTTCCCCATTGGAATTTTGGGCTAGTTGAAGAGATGGAAGATAAAGCTCATTTGGGAGAATGGATTCTTGTCCGTAAACCAAGAAGTACAGGGAATTTCCTATAGCTTCCTTGGGTGTGACCCTATCGGCCCACAGAGCGTTATGGATTAGATTATGCCAATTCCTTTGGTTATTTGAAACCATATTTTTTAATATTCTCACTAGGTTCTTATTGGTTGATTCTGCCACTCCATTTCCCTATGGATAATAATTTGCAGAGTACCTAATTATGATTCCTTTGTCTAGAGTAAAATCGGTCAATAGAGTGAAAGAAAAATAAGATGCATTATAAAAAACTAGAACAAACAGGACACCAAACCTTGTGATCAACTGTTGTTCTATAAATTGGATCACCACCTTCTCATTTACGTGAGTTAGAGGGATGACCTCGGCCCACTTTGTGAAATAATTGGTGGAAGTAAGTATATACTTGTGTTGTTTCGAGGAATTGGGTGTAATTTCTCCTATGATATCCAACCCCCATTGATCAAAAGGCCTAGATACATTCACTGGTTGGAGGGGGATTGCTACTCTCTTCTCTCTCCCAACGCTTATCTGAAAAGTTTTACAGTTCCTAGCATAGGTGTGAGCGTCTTTGAATAAGGTGGGCCAATAATAGTCGGCTCTCAATATCTTATGAGCGGTGGTGTTTCCTGCAAAATGTACATTAGTAGGGCCATCATGGAGCTCCTTCAGAACTTTGTATGCATCATCACATTTGAGACATCTTAATAATACCCCATCATAGTTAATTTGAAAGAGTACCGAATTTAAGAGGCGATATTGTGTAGATTTTAACCTGAGAGCTCTCCTTTCTCTCGGGTTGAGATTTTTTGGACAAGTTCCGTGGTGTAGGATACAAGTTAAATTCTCATACCAAGGCTCTAGCCCTAGGGAAATGTATGAAGCTTCACCACACCATAATTTTATTTCATTCTCCCACCACACCTAGGCTTCAGCTGGGAGTTTGCACAACCCTTTCCCTTTAACCAGTTTGGAAGGTTTTATATCTAGATCAAATTCTTGGACCACTGCCATCCAGTTCCCTCTTCTTTCCCTCGTCTCTTGCTGAGTAAACAAGGATCGGACCGCAGGGTGAGGCACAATCACTTTGGTGTGGTTCTTGAGGATGTAATACCTGAAGTGTTTTACTGCCTTGTATACCGTGTAGGCATGTTTATAAACAACATGATACTTAAGTTAGACTCCTTGGAGATTAGTGCTCATGAACGACACCAAAGCCTCGTTTTTATCATCATCCTTCTGAGTCAATACTACAACTAACGGTTGGTCGGAGACGAAAGTATAGAGGAAGAAATCCCTATTGAAATCGGGACTTCGTAGCACAGGGGCCCGTGATATAGAAGTTTTAATATTGCTGAAAGCATCCTTTCATTCATCATCCCACTTAAATTCAACATATTTGTGAATCATATTTTGTAAGGGTTTGATAGTTTCCATGAAATTAGGAGTGAATTTCCTCACGAAATTGATTTGCCTGAAACACTGCATAGGTTTCTTGTTGCGAGAAAATGGGAGTTGAGCTATGGCCTTAAGCCTTTCTGGGTCTATGCGAATGCCTGCTTGAGATATAATGTGGCCTAGAAGCTTACATTCCTTGACGCCAAAAATAGTTTTCTTAGGATTTAAGGATATACCGTATCTCCTAAACCTTTCGAAAATTTGGGTTAAGTGTTGGATGTGCTCTTCTCTGTTCTTTGAACACACAATTATGTCATCTAGATACACTACCACACACTTATTGATTAGTCCCCGAATTGCTACGTCCATGGCCCTTTGGAAGGTCGCTCCTGCTTTGATTAACCCAAAAGGCATATGTTTATAAGTGAAGGTTCCCCACTTGATTCGAAATGTAGTTTTTAAATGATCCTCCTCCAAAAACAGGACTTGGTTGTAACCCGAGAAACCGCCCAATAAAGAGAAAATATCTGAGCTAGACATGATCTGCAGAAGTTTTTCCATTGGCGGGACTGGGTAATTGTCCTTTTCTGAAGCTCTGTTGAGGTTTCTACAATCTATGCATAAGCAAATTTCTCTAGACGTTTTCCTCACAGGAACCAGATTTTATACCCATGTAGAATGCCTGACATGGAAAATGATCCTGGCATCTAAAAGTTTCTTTAATTCCTAATACATGAGAGGTTCCAGGGATGGGTGATACTTCCAGAGATTCTTTTGGAAAGGGTTCACCTCAGGTTTTAATGGTATAGTTTGTTGAATGATTCGAGTGTCGTAGATTTTTAGGTCTCGGTAGGACCATGCGAAGACATCTTGATATTGTCTGAATAGTTTGAGATAACCCTTTCTTTCTTCTTTGGATATGGTCTTTCTGAGATTCACATTCTTTGGATTTTTCGGGGTTCCGAGATTTATAGTTTCATGCAGGGGACAGGAGCTACCAGTCTTTGAGTTCTTAGGCCCTCTAAAGCATTCTTTCAGGTCAAACATATTTTCTAGATTAGCTATCCCCTTTGGGATGGTGTGAGATTTCGATCTGTCAATAGGATGGCTTGTTTGAGGATCAGTTTCTGTCGCTTGCCCCTGGAATACCTTATCATCAATGGCTAAATATTTGAAATTATCTTGGTTAGTTAGGAAGTTTATGATCTGTTCATCTCCTTCAAAGACTTTGCAATTAGAGATATTGTTAGGCACCGATGGTTTGTAGAGTAGTTCCACAGTGAATCAAGAGGCTTCATAGTCTTCTAGAGGTGACAGCCTTGAAGCAGTTGTGGCCAGGGAATCAACAAGGATGTTCTTTTCTCTTAGGATCACGGTAATATTGAAAGCTTCAAAATGATCCATTAACCTATGCACTTCCTACTGATAATTCTTCAGGTGCGGGGAATTGCAATGTATAGTATTCCTTACTTTTCTAACGATAATCTCAGAGTCCCCAAAAAATTTCAATTCTTAGATCAAGTCTATGGATTTCTTTAACTCTTGTACTAGAGCTTCATACTCGGTGGTGTTATTGGTGCATTCGAATTCTAGTCTATAGGATAGGAAATGACGTTTACCTTTTGGATCAATGAGGATGCACCATGCCCTTGATCCCTCCTGTGATTTAGATCCATCAAAGTATATGGTCCAAATTTGTGAACGAAAATCACCCTTTTCTTCTTCCATATTACTTTCTAGCTCTCCTATCTCTTGTTCTGTAATTTCTAACACTGGGTCTTGGCAGAAGAGGGTGTATTTTGTTGGTATCAACAATTTATCTTGAAAAACCATTTCATATTTTTGAGTGAGGGGGACATCGAATAAGAGAGGAGAAAATTTTCTGAAGTGGGAATCGTACGAATAATTGCCCATCATAGGGAAATTTATGGATGAGGGTTCATTCAGGGTTTCTAGATCAGTGACCGTATGTTTCAGATATCTCTCCCTATCGATTCTGGTCATATTCTTGTATCCCTTCAATGGTAGCCAAAGGTGTAACCGATATGTGATAAAGTACCCATTTAACTTCTCAGACCAATCTCGACTTAATAATAACCCATAGGCCTCTGGGATGTCTACCATGATGATGTTAATCACTTGTACAAATTTAGGATGTGTCGCTATTCTGATCATTACATCCCTGATTTCCCCCATGACTTTGACTTGCATCCTGTCTAGCTATATCACATGTTTATCTCTCTTTAGAGGAAAAACATTTAATTTTTTGAAAATAGGCTAGGGCATAACGTTGGAAGATGCTCTTGAATATACCAAACAATTATGGAGGTTCATGTTGAAAACTTCGAACGTTAAGAGGAAAGGTGGGACAAAAGACTTCCCCTTCTTATCTTCCGAACATGTATTCAAGATTGGTTTATTTACTGGGTTTGTGGAAGCTAGATTTCTTTCCTGACCATTTCCAGTTTTAGGGTCTTCTACTGAGTTCAAATATTGTAGTAGGAAGTCCTTCTGCTGAGGGATCCTTCATATTTCCATGAATGATATGTTAGCCCTTAACTTATTCAAATCTTCAACTACATTGTAATCCAGTTTGGGCGATTATCGAGTATGGATGCTTATGGTTTTTTTACCGAGAAAAAGGTTCTTTTGAGTGATCGGGAGTTGTCTTATTTCTTGAAGTTTGGGTAGCAGCAATATCTTTTGAGATAGGTGGATCTTTACTGTGTGTCTGCACTACCGAGACCTCGACGGGTGGTTCTTGAGACTCAAACAGGTCGTCGGAAAGCATGATCAGGTCAGGATCCCATATCAACATGGATGTATCTTGTGGTGGATCAATCTCTTCCTAGTTAGCAATATTCATAACTGAACTACTCAATTGTTCAGTCAGGGAGACTTCGTCTAGAAACCAACTGGCCATCAAATTCATGGCATGCACCCATTGAGGGCAGTCTCTTTTGGAGTGGTTTTCCTGGTGATACATGCATAAAGAATTAGATGCTACATTCCCTAGATCGATATTTAAGTTAGTTGGGGGAGGTTCAATCGCCTTGAACGGTGGGTTCCTTTTAAAAAAAGGCTTATAGGGACTTTGGCCTTGGTTTCCTTCCCCTGTGTTTCTCTTCATGTCTATGATCTCATTTGATAATTTCTTAACCATGAATTGTAGATATTCTATGTCTCCATTACCCTTGTCAGGAGTCTTTTTTGCTTGTTTCCTCGATGATCTAGTCAAAAGGAGTCCTCTCCTGGAAGGAGGTTGAGCTTCTTTCTTAACTAAAGAAACCTGGCCTTCTTTACACACTTTAATATGGAATTCTATCATTTTGGCTTCTTCAAAATTCTCAGCTAGGGTTCGTTTAGCAGCCCTTTTCACGAACATGGAAATATAAGCTAGGAGAGCGTTAGCATAAACTTCAATTTACAATTCCTGAGTTGTCTTAGCTTCAGGTTGGAACTTGTTGTCTTAGCTTCAGGTTGGAACTTGTTCAAGATGGTAGTGAATATTTGATTGAAGTCTTTGACCCTTTCTTTCGAACTCATGGTGGCAGTGAACAACTCGGCCATCAGAGCTCCCGTAGTAGTTTCTTCGAAAATTTTGTCTAGAAAATATTTCTAGAACTTTGTCCAGCTGGTTATAGATTCTATTGGTAGATTGAAGTACCACATGGAAGTTGAATTTTCAAACGTATAGGGGAAAAGTCTTCATACTACGTCTTCATGTTGGACATTCATAAGTTCGATCACTAATATAAATTTCTTGATTTGATCTTCAGGAAATCCAAAGGTTTCTGGATCGAACTTAGGAAGCAACTTCTCTATATGTCGGGGAAGGTTATGAATTGGTCCCGAGAGGGCCAAAGCATCTTTGGCCAACCAGGGTTGATTGTTTAGAGGTGGGTTCCTCCTTTCATCATTATGATCATTGTTTCCTTCCATATCTTCAGACTTTGAGTTAAACTCCTCCTCTTCCAAAAAATCACCTGGTTCAGAGACGTCGCTGACTGGCTTTTCAGGTATCAAATCAAGAGGATCTTGGATTTCGGTAATTGCAAAATCTATTAAGTCTTCTACCGAGTGCACAAAAACCTCGTCGGGAGTACTAACCACTGGTCTGATTTGTTGTTTTCTTCGAGGGAGTATGGGAGCTAAGGACAATGCAACAATCTGTCGGGCAGAGACTCTTGTGATTATTCTGAATTGATTTACCTCTTCGTGAGGAAGAGCGTAAGTTATTTCAGGGTTAAAAGGTTCTTCCTCGAGCTGGGGTGAGTTAACTCATTTTAGGAGTACTCAGTGTGTGTGGGCTATCTTGGGAATGACTAGCCATGCATTTGTGATGTTTCGAATCTATAGGATGTTTGAAATACTTTGTAGAATATATATCCAACCATTCATTCTCAGGCCTTCCTTCTAGAACTAATTTTGTTGATGGGTCTTAAATCCATTGATTCAATAGTAGGAACCAAACCCATCATCGAGGCCCAATTAGACTCTGCAACGTTTAATAGTGGAATGGTTCTCTAGATCTTGTGATCTGACAAAATTATCGATGGGCTTTACGTTTTCTTGTGAAGGCTCTTCCTTCAGTTTGGACTATCTCTTTTTTGTATTTTCTCTTTGGTGGGACTGATATGAGATGTAAGTAGGTATAGAACAACTTGGAAAAAAAAATAGAATTAAGCTTAACTAAGGGGAAGAGGATGAAATTGAGATAACCCACTGCTCAAGCATGCAGACACAATTTTACATCACAGGCCTAGTACTAATACATTAACCATGTGAGCATCCAATTATTGTTTGAGATACTAATTACCAGAAAGAAAAAACATATGCGATAAGATAATGGCAAAGAAAATAATTCATCTACCATAATCATTCATCACATAATAACACAACGATTCATCTTCATCATTAAAGCAAAGAACAAAAAAACATTTCATTAGATAACTTGACAACAAAATTAATTTCCCTTACTCATTACAACATCATTCATGAAACATGATAGGAAATAGTTCTTCTCCACGTCCAATCACACATGCAGTTGATGAAAATAACTTGTCTCTAGTATAGAAGGACTTCTCAATTCAAAGGGAGCTTCAAAATAATTCTTAACAACTAGAAAGAAAAATTTCTTGCAACAACCATCGACCTCTAACTAATTGGTCGATGTTCTTATTTATAACATAAAATCCAACTGAAAATAACGGCTAAGTGTAGTTTGAACAAAAAAGAATTCACCACTTGGTATCCTCTTCTAACACTTTCTTTAACAGTGAACTCGAGATATCACTTGAAAGGGTGACTTTACTCATACTCTGACCAACTGATAAATAGATCCTCGCAAGTTTGGGCCCATGGAAACCTGTGCCAATCCATCAGAGCTGCGTAGAATCCTCTGATATCCACCACATGCGCTTGATATTTCACTAGACTGGTGTTTAACTACTATAGAACGGTTTGAGCCTTCATCGGTTGTTCCATAAATATTTACACTTGTCCTGGTGACGTATCGATCACCTTGGCTAGCTCTTTGACCCATAGTGAATCTTGCTTGGCATGCGATCCGACTATGTCGCATAAGTCGATGAAGTTGTCAATGTCACCAAACTCGGGGAGTCTTATATCCTTCATTGCTTTGTTGATTTTACCCCAATGTTTCTCGCATTTTTCCCACTACTTTTGAATTTCTTTGTGTGGTTCCTGAGACATATTATCCCAATACTCTACTGATTGCTTCTTACGATCAAGACTGCTTTTTCCCAACATCCGGATGCCATGTTCTTCTTTATCTCGGCCCTACCTGACTACATCGATGTATTCGAGTCTTTCTATGACTTGTTGCACCCTTTCATGCCATCGCTCCATATCCTTTCATGTTGCGAGTGCTAGGAGAGTGTCTTCCTCGAGATCAACTATCTTCATAGTGAATAGGTGCTGCTCATGTGTGAACCTGTTGTAAGATGCTTTGAACTCGCTTCTTAGATAAACCACAATCTGAGTGGTGCCCTTATAGTATTAATCCAGGTGGCGCAACTGTTCTAGCTCCTTCAGGGAGGAGACCAACTCTTTTTCATCCCATTTATCTTTGTCCAGGGTGGCATCTGAAATCACCCTCCCCATGTTGATGAGCTCATATGTTCTGGCATTTTCAGTGTTTATCAAATTCTCCTCTGTGGTGATGAGGACGGAGCGAAACAACGTGATTCTCCTTTTCTTGATGGTTCTTTGGACGATGGACATCTTATTTCGATCGTAGGAGATCACATAAATATAATCTACCTCATATAAAGGCTCGAGAATCTACTGATCACCCCATGTGAGTGTGTTTCCTAGATTTCTGGTGGTATATATCTGTTCCAGGTCAGGTTCTTGAACCTCCTTGCTGTGCTCTGAAGGCCCGACCTCTACTCGTTGCTTGTCAGGGATTTGAGTATCGAGCGGGATTGAGGCATTGGGAAAAGACTTGATATTTACTTGCTTGTCAATAGTCGAATCATCAAATTCCTTTTGTGGGGATACTCCTTTTGGCTCATCCATTTCTGACTTACCCTTCATATTGTCGACTCAGGTCTCTGATGCTTCGGGGTTCGTTGTGTCAGGACTATTTTTGAATTCTTTTTCCTTTCGTGGGATTTCCTGGGTCTGGACCTATGGATCAAGAGAAGGAATATTCTTAGGTCCCTTTTCTTCTTGGACAAACACAGGGGTCCTGCGAGATGCCTCGGGGATTTCTTCATCACTATATATATTTATAAAATTGATCAGAGGGTTAGGTGTGCTTGTTTCTACTGTTACTCGATCTGTCTCTGGTTGATTCATCATGCGTTTCGTCGACCTCGCCAGTGGCATTATGGATCTTGGTTCATCTGACTCATTGATGTTACCTAAGTTTATGAAATCAGGGTCGCTTAACCCCGCCATGCTCTCTTCTGGGCTATCGGTGGGAAACCTTGTCAACCTGATGGGGTCTAGGATATCCTGCATCATACCCATAATTTGAAAGGTGTGTTGATACATAAGTTCCCTCTCTCTCGCACGTCCTGAACCTCGAGGAAATTCCTGTTCTGTACCGGGGTTTCCTGGGAAACCTCTGCTGTTTCAATGGCTTCCTCGGGTGATCCCATCGCTCCTACTGATATCATTACTTCTCTTGTTCTGATGGTATCCTGAACTGTTTGTTCTAGGACTGTTGCTTTCTCATCCCAACTCATAGCCTTGAATCTGGTTTCCTTGGGGTCAACATTCCTTGCCACCATCTCCTCCCAGTATTGATCATTTTTGGTGAATATTTCATCCTCAAACCTATCATAGGCGTATGGCTAGCATGATGATACCTGTGATGTGTGCTTAGGACTAAACATTTTGGATCATTCTTGCTAAAACGACCAGTCTGGAATCAGAATTCCAATTGGCTTAACTCTTCTTGCTTAGCCTGTGCGGTGTCCTTTACCATGTAGAAACCAATATGGAACCCATAGGGTATGAAGGCCTGGTTCTTATCCTTTACCAAAGTAGCATTGTAACCTTGCGGGATGCTCTGATAACAAATTTCCCCTACTATTAGTCGATCAGGGACATATACAGGTAGCAGATGAGGTGCTCTGGTGGCACCAAAAACCCTGATGTTGGTATCACGCTCATCCATATATCAGTGGCCAACCTTTGATATAATATTTTTGGCCGCGTCCGATAGCCTTGGGCATTCTTTCTTGAACAACAACAAATGAATGTGTGTGATAAACTGGTCGCAGATGTGTTGGGTATGTGTTATATTCTTTGCACATACCCAAATTTGTTTTTCAGGGCGACATATTTCCGTCGGGCCAACATATTTCCGGGACGACATATTTCCGCTGGGCCGACATATTACCGGGACAACATATTTCCAGGACCACATGGTATTAGGTGGTTTTTTGGCACATGGTTTTTTGCCGATGGTTTTCTATTTCCGGTTAAGGAATTAGGGTTTTGGACTAATCCAGGTCATTGGGTTAGGGTTTTGGATGCCGCTGGCTCCTATATGTATATTGTATTGTAAAAAATGTAAAACAAGGTATGAATATAATATATGCTGGTTTTCCCGGTTTGGGTTTCCAGGTGAAAAATCTCTGTGTAATGTTTGTATTTGCCATTGTATCTTTTCTGTTCTTATTTGAATATCAGCTTGCAGTAGATATTGTACAAGGTTAGAATTTACATTTGGTATCAGAGCTTTATTGGCTTTAGGGGGACGCCTTTGTCGTTAAGGGTTTGGCTCGGGACTGTGATAAGCCTTGTTACAGTGGGAGATCTGCGGTATTGTTTTTCAGGTGAAAAGAAATGGCAAGCAATTCGAAGATGGAGATCGAGAAGTTTAATGGGAAAAGATTTGAGCTGTGGAAGCTCAAGATGGAAGATCTTTTGGTGGACAGAGATCAATGGATCGTGGTAGATCCAGGTACGACACCTACAAGAACTTCTGCAGATGATTGGAAAAAGACAGATCGGAAGGAAAAGAGCACAATTCGACTGTGTCTCTCCGATTCAGTATTACTAAATGTGTCAGAGGAAGCTACAACCAAAGATTTATGGGAAAAGTTGGGGAAGTTGTATCAGTCTAAGTCCCTGGTAAATAAACTATTCCTGAGAAAGAAGCTGTATAACTTGAGGATGAGAGATGGAGACTCGGTGGTAGAGCATTTGAATGCCTTCAATACCGTGGTAAGTCAATTAGTATCTGTTGATATTAAAATTTCAGGTGAAGATAAATGTATCAGTTTGTTGTGTTCTTTACCAGACTCGTGGGATAGTCTGGTTGTGGCCATAGGTAGTAATGCAACTTCTTTGAAGTTTGAAGAAGTGGTCTCGTCCTTGTTGTCGGAGGAGATGAGACGAAAGAATATGGAAGGACATAGCACATACACATTATTTGCAAGAGGACATTCCCAGGAAAGAAATAAATATAATTTCTCAAGTGGGAGATCTAAGTCTAAGGGTAGATCTAAATCTCCTGGAAAGTTTGGAAGGGTATGTTGGAGGTGTG
>JASDQU010014642.1:31905-70902 GCA_032191745.1 Picea mariana | reverse complement strand
ATCTGCGGATCAGTGTCCCAAGACACATGAAGAAGAGGAGCACATGTCTCATGTTCCATATGCGAGTGTAGTTGGCAGTTTGATGTATTCAATGGTCTGTACTAGACTGGACATTGCACATGCAATGGGAGTTTTGAGCAGGTATATGTCAAAACTAGGAAAGGAGCATTGGACAATAGTAAAAAGAGTTTTCAGGTATTTGCGTGGCACTGCTAGCTATGGATTGTGCTACGAAGGAAGAGCAGGATTGGAAAGAGTGGTTGATATACATGGCTTTGTGGATGCCGACTGGGCTGGAGATTTGGATCGTAGGAGATCTACAAGCGGGTATGTGTTTAACCTGTTTGGAGGAGCAATAAGTTGGATGATCAAAAGACAGGCTGTAGTGGCACTTTCAACTACAGAATCTGAATACATGGCAGCCACTCATGCAAGTAAGGAAGCAGTATGGTTACAAAGATTGTGTTCAGGTATTGGGTTGGTACAAGAAGTTGTAAGGATAGAGTGTGACAGTCAGAGTGCAATTTTCTTGGCAAAGAACCCTGCTTATCATTCAAAGACAAAGCACATTGATGTTCAATATCACTTTGTAAGAGACATGATTGAAGAAAAGAAAGTATCACTGATGAAGGTGGACACTTTGAAGAATGTTGCAGATTCATTAAAAAAATCTGTGAGCACTGAGAAGTTCTCTTGGTGTAGAGGATCCATGGGCATTGCTGCCCTGGATTGTTGACTATGTAACCCTATAACCCCCTGTGTGCAAAGAAAACAACAAGTGGGAGAATGTTGGGTATGTGTTATATTCTTTGCACATACCCAAATTTTTTTTTCAGGCCGACATATTTCCGCTGGGCCGACATATTTCCGGGACGACATATTTCCACCAGGCTGACATATTACCGGGACAACATATTTCCGGGACCACATGATATTAGGTGGTTTTTCAGCACATGGTTTTTTGCCGATGGTTTTCTATTTCCGGTTAAGGAATTAGGGTTTTGGACTAATCCAGGTCATTGGGTTAGGGTTTTGGATGCCGCTAGCTCCTATATGTATATTGTATTGTAAACAATGTAAAACAAGGTATGAATATAATATATGCTGGTTTTCCCAGTTTGGGTTTCCAGGTGAAAAATCTCTGTGTAATGTTTGTATTTGCCATTGTATCTTTTCTGTTCTTTTCTGAATATCAACTTGCAGTAGATATTATACAAGGTTAGAATTTACAAGATGAGAGAGTAGGATTTCTTGTACCTGTTCTCCCACAATATGTCGAAATAAACATGGACTGGGAGATCTGAGGTATGGTAACTTAAGTTCATTCCAGCAAAATCATTTTTGGTGTGGACGATGTCCAGAAGATAAAATTCCATGTAAAAGGATGGGGTTTCTCCTTCTTTCGACATCTGAGCTTGCCATATGCAAGTGCTCATTTGTCTGGAGATGATTGCACCCCAGTTAAAACCTATCCTAGAAATGGCTACGGTATATGCTAGAGGCATCCAAGCTTCTGAAAACTTGGAGAAATATTTTTCCCCATGCAATCTGCAGAGGAGGGCCATTAGATAGATGTAAGGCTCTCTAAGGTTGGCCGTCAGGTACCAGCCGGAGGTCTGATTGGTGAAATTTTTATCCTCTCTCCACCAAGAAGCCATCACCTTACTGGTGTCATGTTTCTCATAGAATCTCAAAAAAAAATCAGTATTCAACCGCTCTTCCGGATCTCTGAGCTTGTAGTAATTTCTCACTTCCAATGGAAGGAAAACCCCGACACACCTGTCGTTGTCATCATTAATCAATTTTTTTTTGTGTGTCAGTGTGATCAATAAGCCATTTCAAGAGTTCAATGCAGGGAAATACCAGAGTCCTGCTCGCCACCATGTGTAGGTACGCCTTTCAGACATTCAGGAATACTTCATCGTCAAGTATTATCGTATCAGGATCATTGTGTGGGGTATATTCGAGGAGTTATTCTCTCTTAATATTCTTGAAAAGTTATTCCCATTGTGGGAATACTGTCTTGGTCCCAATGTTCACCTTTGGTCTCCAAAGCCCGGGGGTTGAACGAAAGCTTTCTGGGTGGCGGTTTTGATGACGGGCACCGATTTTGGAGCGAATTCCAATTGTCTCACCACTGCTGGGGAGGAAACTTCTCCCACCTCTGGTTCCTGTAGCTTTGGTTCTCTTGGAGATTTCCTGGTGGTGGGATTCTTCGGAGGCATCGTTCCTACAACCGAAAACAATATTTAGGTAGGTGTATAGAGTGACATTGGATAAGACGTATGAAATGAAGCATTAAACATCCATAGAATGGTACATACCTGTAACACTTTCTAAACTGTTGTTTTTATACTCACTGGACCTTGGAAGTTATCCCCAGACTACTTGTCTCACTCCTCTTGATGATCCAAATTCCTTTGCGCACAGAATAACCCTACTTTCAATGACTTAGAGAATATAATGGGAGAGATCCTACCAGTTGTATCAACCAATTAATATGAGTAATGGGTGAAATTCAAAACAATATATCGCCGAATCTCTGCAAATAAATTCTACGTGGGTTGATGGCGGAGGCACAGTGGGGAAAAAGCACTGTATCAGCAAGTTCAAACAATCATTTTGATTCGCGCACAAATTAACAACTAGTGCAAGATTCTGGAATTAATTAACCTTTAAATGCATCGTATCTAGTGTACCTCAGAGCTAAAAGGTCCCATCGCATCGTTGTCTTAGTGGGAAGATCGAGAATTGACGATATTCTTATGCATGTTTCCGTCGGTATCCTCGTGAGAAAAATTCCGACGCCGATTGAATTCATTGTAAGGTATTGACACAATGCCACTGAATCGAGATACAGGGCACTAATAACTGAGAACTTAACTTATGGGTAACGACTAGACTCGGGACTTTGTTTAAGTTGAACAAACTAAACTGTGCTTGACACTGTGACTGGCGATGCCCAGAGAGTGTTGGGGATTGTCCTTCAGGAATAAAAATAGTGCACAGTTTCTGCGTGGGTTATCGTCCTTCGGATCTCCCGATACCGACAACATTTCAGAAGTTGGCGATTAGCGATTATTATTTCATTTTCATTCAATGATTATTCTTTCAACCTTTCACCAATGTCGAGAGAACTAGTCATTGGCAATATCCTTGGTGAAGTTATTTCGCGAAATAAAACATCTGTTCGCTGACGCCGACGAAGATCGGGGCTCTACAAATTTGGTTTTCTCTAACGTTTTATTTCACGCTTAATCCTTTCCAATGCCAAATTATTTAAGCACGCCCGGGAAAAAATTGACTGTCATTTCTCTAATTTAGATGTTATTATTTTAAGTTAATGATTCTCATATGTCCAAGAAATCTTTTAAAGACTTAATCAGATTAAAAAATGATAAGCAAAGAACACATTTTTCATACCTGACAATGCCAAAAGATCAAGTGGTACCCAAAAAGTGAAATTGTACATTGACTTTTTAGGGTGTGTTGAGTGCTCAACACAACCCCAGCTGGAACTTCCTCCTTGCAGCATTTTCTCAGCAACTTACAGGCTAAGATTTTTGCACCCAATTGTGTTGCGACATCATTGATCCTCTTGATAATGATCTCGTTTGTCCCCCTATCGGTGCCATACTTATTCTTCATCTCTTCTGCTAGCGCCTTCTCCCTAGATGTGTCATCTAGAAACTGTGTTGGATCCATGCCCCGGGATGGAAATCCTGTTATGCTCGCGATAATCTCTACGTCTATCGAGATGAGCTTGTCCAACCAAATGTCTCTACCTTGTGTGACTGCTAACAATTTTTTGATTCATGCGCTAGCATACTGACCTCTACCAAAATGTGGTAGGCCCAACAGACCTAAAATCCCTATTTTCTGCAACCTTGTTTCCCATTGGACTGGCTGATCAATCGGTTCCCCAACCCAATTCGTTCCCACCGTCTCCATGTACACTCTCTTTGCAAGTTCCAGAAACTTGTTTGCATCTGCTACATCGTGGTCCAAGTATTTGAGCTTCCCTATATGACCCAACAGGTCTAGTCCTACCTGTACCCCATCTGGTATACATGGTAGAATGATTGTTGCGATAGGTTGCTTGCGAGGTGATCTAGGTACCTGTAGATTATCTTTCTTTGGTGGTGGTGGATGGCTCGAAGTTCCAACAACTTCCGGTTGTTCCTCAGAGTACCATTCTGGCCAACCTTTGACATCTTTGACTGTTCCTTCTGGTGGGTGTTCTGATATGGTCGTTTGAGACTCCTTTGGCTCAAATGCTACTTCCATATTTGGTGTCGTTCCATTAACTTTCAGAGCTGCTTCGGTGTTCTCTGGTTGCACCTCTTTCAGCGTTTCTGCATTCCGGTTCTGCGGCTCTTGTACTTCTATTGGTATATTTATATTCGTTCCCTCCTATGATGGCTATTGGGTTTCTTCTAGTATAGGTGTAGGGTTCACTAATGTTGTGTCTGGAGATGGGATTTTGTCGACATTGACGATCTTCGGTGGTAGCTATTCACCTTCTTTTGCATGTACTCGTGACCTGGTCTGAACTTTGGTTTTTCTGGTGGTCTGGCTCACTTTTGATTACTTTGGTGGTGCCATGGTGGTGAATGTCGAACATTTGCTGGTTTTGATTGGTCTCTGTGACTTCTGTGAACGTGGCTCTATGCTCCTTAACCTCTATCACTCTTTGTCTATTCTCTTTTTGCAAATAGACTCTTTGTTCCTACGTTCGTGTGTTGTATAGGCTACACATGAAGCTTGTTGAGGACACTTCCTTAATTATGGGTTCAATGCACCTATGATGGTTTTGTACTTTCCATTACTATACCTTGCCACCTCTAGTTGATGTGATTAATGTGGTGTCCCATCAATCCTTTCCGTCCTTCAATTCCGCCTACCGCTGTCTTGTCATACCGCTTTTGTCGACTTTCCTTTCCCTGGTTGTTTCCATTTGTACGTGACCGTTGTCCCTCTCCTTACCGAGGTTTTGTTCCTAAGTGTGCATGCCCTTTCTTCCTCTAGCGCAATGCACCTTTGTTGGTAGTATTTACAGTTTTTTTTTTTTACTACGTCGTGGGTGGTCAACTGTTCTTGGACAACTTTAGTCGACTCCCATTGATCATCCCTCTGATTTTTGTGCCTGATAAGTCTTTCAAATGTACAAATCCTCCATCTATGATAGATTTTACTTCATACGGTCCTAGTCAATGCATTCTTAGCTTTCCTGGGTGCTGAAATGATTTGCCGTCATACATCAGTACTAGATCTCCTTCCTTGAAAGTTTTGTTCTTTATGTGTCTATCATGCCAAGCTTTGTCCCTTGATTTCTGAACTTGGTGGAATCCTACTAAGATCCAATCTTCCTCCATGGTCATTAACTGATTCAGTCTCTCCTATACTATGCCTCATTCTATCGTTTGTGTAATTTCTGCTACACACAAGCTTGGTACTAAAAATTCTAATGGCACCACTGCTTCTTGGCCATAAACTAGTTTAAATGGTGTGCGACCTGTCAAATTTTTGCACGTAGTCCTATAGGCCCATAATACTGCTGGTACTTTGAGGTCCCATTCGTCCCTGTTGACGCTACAGATCTTTGTCAGTACATTCTCTAGGATTTTGTTGAATGCTTCCACTATGCCATTTGTCTGTGGGTGATATGGTGTGCTCTTTTGATGATGGACTTCAGACTCTTCAGTCATAGCGTTGATGGTGTTGTTTATGAATTGCATGCCTTGGTCGCTGATAAAAACTCTTGGGCACCAAAATATAGTGATCACTTATTCAAATGAGAATTGTGTTGTTGTTTTTGCGCTGTAATCCTTTACTGGTGCGACTTCCACCCATCTTTTTAGGTACTTTTTCGCGGTGATAATGTACCTTGATCTTGTTCTTTTTGTTGGTGGGTTGATTGGTCCCATAAAGTCTATTGCACACTCATCGAATGCCTGGAGTGTTACCTGTGGTTTTAATGGCATCTCGTCCCTTCTGTTGGGTTGCCTACCCTTTGAAAGACATCGCATCTTTGAAAGTACTCCTTCTAGTCTCTGTGAATTGTTGGCCACCATAGTCCTGCATGAAATACCTTCTACACGGTAGCTTTACCTGCGTAATGTCCTCCCGCTATTCCCTTATGGGATTCTGCTAAAACTCGTGGTATTTCATGTTCGAACACATACCTATGCAAGATGCTATCTGCACCCATTTTGTATAGGTGTCCTGTAATCAGTTGATAGTCGGAAACGCGGACTACCATGTTTTTCTTCTACACGGTGCTATATTCTTGCGACGCAGTACCTATGCTCAAGTAATGAATGATATCTGTGAAGTATTCATCGGCGACCTAGACTGATAATAACTGTGCATCTGGAAATTGGTCTTCTAAATTCATAGGTTCTTCTCCATTTGTGACCCTTGATAAGTGGTCAGGTCCTGCATTCAATTTTCCTGGTTGAATATTACTTCAAAGTCAAATTCTTGAAACAATAGTAACCATCGACAGATTCTCCCCCCCAACACTCATTTGTTGAATAGGTATTTCAATGCTGAGCGATCTATGAACATCTTAAAGTGTTTCCCCAATAAATAATGTCTGAATTTCTCTAGTGTGTAGACCATAGCTAGGCCTTCTCACTCTATAGTGTTGTAGTTCTGTTCTAATTCTGATAATTTTCTTCTCGCAAATGTTATCGGGTGATCCAAGTCTCCCACTCGTGGCTGCGCCAAGATAACTCCAAGTGATATGGTTGATGCATCTACATGGATGTGGAATGTCTTCTCCCAGTCCGGAAAGACTAATATTGGTGCGGTGACCATATTTTCCTTTAGGGTATCTAGACTATGTTGACACTTGCCTTTTCACTGAAACTTTGTATCCTTTCTTAGAATCTTTTCCATTGGTGCAACAATCTACGCGTACCCTTTGATAAAATTCGTGTAGTATCCTATATTTCCCAACGTCACTCTTAGTTGATGGACTGTTTTTGGTGGTGGTAAGTTCACAATTACTGCAATCTTTGCATGATCTATGAGTAAACCTTGTTGGCATACTATATGGCCCAATAGTATCCCAAACAGTGTTCCAAATATTCATTTCTTTATGTTTAGTGATATCTAACACTGTCTGCATCTTTCCAACATTAGCCGTAAGACTTCTACATGTTCTTTCAACAAATTGTAGACCATCCAATCATCCAAATATACTTCGAGAAACTGGTGGATGAATTCCTTAAATGCAACAATGACTACTCTAGAAAATATTGTCGATGCATTCTTCAGTCTAAACGACATGACTGTGTATTGATGAGATCCCCATTCTTTCATGAACATGGTCTTGTATTCGTCTTCTTGTGCTATATTGATCTGATGGTAGACTAAGAATCCATCAATGAATGAGTAAGCTTCATGTCCTCTTACATTTTCTAACACTTCATCCGTGAAAGGTGTAGGCAATGGGTCGTGTAGGCATGCATTGTTCAAATTCCTCAAGTCGACACATATACTTATCCCTCCATGTTTCTTGTCCTGTACTACCATCAGGATTATCCATTTTGATTATTTGAACGGTTCTATGATTCCGGCTTCGAGCATCCTGTCGATCTCAACTTTGAATTTCTTCTTATATATTGGGTTTAGTTTGTAAGGTCGTTGTATGAACGATCTCACTTCGGGTCTGAGTGGTATCTTCATCTCTCCTAACTCTCTGACTATACCCTTGATCTCTGTAAATGTTGTGGGAAACACGTCGTTGTATTCACACAATAACTCTGTTATGTTTTCCCCTGTTTGCTCATCCCAATAATCTCCAATCCTGGCCATTTTAGGATTCTCGACTACCCCAATGTTGACTTTCTTTAATTTGATCAGTGTGGAAATGACTTCTGATTCTATGGGTGGAAATTCCACATCTCTTTCTCCTTCCTCTTCTTCAATATGAATATCGTGCGGATCGTCTTCATCCGATGCTTCTTCTTGTACATGGTAACATGACAATAGTGCCTGGATTGTCTGTTTGTTCCATTGTTGTTCTTCTGTAATAAGTTCTATTCTTGGTTCTTTGATGAATATCACTCCTCTTATATTTTTAAGAGCGACATCTATGTTGGGGTTCTCATGTTTGAATGAGAAAGTGACTGTGAAATTTTGTTGCAATGTCATCCAGGTCATAATTCCTTTGTGCAATTCCTGGTCTGTATACCAGTTCGTTGGTATGCCCTCTAGAGTGTGTATAAAATGATGAGGCCATTCCTTTGGGGGTGTCATTTTCCAAAACATTCTTCACTTCTCCAAGTTTTCCGCTGGTGCCCTTTGTCCATCATATCTCTGCTGTTTGTTGTTTTTTTGTTCTATGCCAAACCTTATGCACAATAACCGCTTACATTGGTACCAATCTGTGGTTATCTCTTTGTGTGCACCCCACCATCTTGCAGGTGTGGCCTTGAGTGCTAGATCAAGTTCTAACAGTCTCTGGTTCTCTAAGAATTCATCTTCATACTGTGTCAAGAATGTTTCCAAATCGAATACACCGTGGAAACTGGGTGGTTCCCTTATTTTTTGTGCCTACCCATCTAACTGTGTAGTTTATTCTTCCACATCTTTTCATCGATACTTCATGTAGCCTTTGTTTTCAGTTCTCTAAATCGATATCTGAGTCTGTTGCACATGAGGTAATTCTCTACCAACTGAGTATCCCATCTGCAGTTGGGTTTTCTTAATCCTCATTGCACACAGTTTTTCTGTACAACTAGTTGATTTCCTCTAATTCTAGGAAAGTAGGCTCTACAAACCTCTCCCCTTCCGACGGATCTAATGGCGCGATGAACCTGTATTCTCCTGACTCGAATGTCATTTTCTTGGTCTTCAAGTTGATTATGGACTGGTTGTCAAACACCCAATTCAGACCAAGCAACGTTGGGTAAGGTGTTGTGTCGTCCACTATTTCAATGACTTTAAAATATGCTTTAGTTCACACTCCATCTAGATCTATTGTCACTCCTTTCAGTCTACCTATTGGTAGGACTCTGTGTTGATTTGCCAGTTTCAATTGAACAGGTGAATATCCTAACGTGGGATCTCCCATGCATTTCCATTTCTTCTTTGGTAAGACATTAACTTCAGATCCTAGATCCAGTATGATGTTTCCCATATTGAAATCTCCAATGTTGGCATTCAATCTAAACTCCCTACTTGTTCTCCTTTTTGTGTGTAGGTGATTGACTGTTTTTGGTTCTAGTTTTCCTTTTGTCTCGATGCTACATTTTTCCAGTATGTTTTGCAATATTTTCATAGATGATGGATCACTTAATACCTTTACACATGATTTCAAAAAGCCTTTGATTGTACTTACTTGTCCCATGGAATGTGTTTCGCTGGTATGATCCAATAACGAAGGAATTTCGTATTTTGGTGCTTCCTTACTTTGTCGGGTAGTTGAAGTCATCACAATATCTTCCTTCTAGAATTCTTGTTGGGCTTGCTTAAATATCTCCTTTTCCTTTTATGCGTCAAACTACTTCCTTGGTTCAACGTTCTTTTTCACCCATTGATTTTGTGCTGGCTCTTGTCGAACAATGTCATCCCCTATTTGAGCTCCTCTGTGAGTAACTATATTGATGTTCCTTCCTTCATCCCTTTCTTCGGCTAAAATCCATTGAACATTTTGGTTGTTCTGGTTCCTCTTTTCCTGGATCTTTACTAGTAGTGTCAGACATTATTCTATATCATGGTCCGATGCACAACAATACATACAAGTTGCTGGTGGAAGTGGACATTCTCTTGCATAATGTCCCAGTTGTTGACAATTGTGACACACCACTGGACCTCTACCTCATCCAAAACCTCCTCTTTCTCATCCTCCACCTCTGTAGCTTGCTCTATCTCCTCTCGGCGCATTATACTGAGGTGCCTGATTATACTATGTGTTATTGTACTGAGGTTGTGTTGCGTTTTACTGTGGATGCACGTTTTTGTATGGTTGTTGCACAATATTATATTGCTACTGCGTAGTGTTTTATGGAGCTGGAACTAGATTAAACTGTGGTGTGGCTTTCCCAGACATCATTTATGCTTGCACTCTATACGCATCTGATGTCCTTTCTCGCATCAACTCCATAGTTCTACAATATTTGTCGTCGTGGCCCAATGACTTGCAAAAGGTGCAGCATGAATTCTTTGGCAATGTCTAGTATTTCTGCATCATTGGGCAGTGGTAGGGGTTGTGACCTGATTTCTTACAGACTTCACACCATGATCCTCCGGTGGGTAACAGGTTTGGCATTCCAGCTGCCATATACTGTGCGAATGTTGGACATTCATTATTGTGGTGGTCTTTCATCCTGCATGTGGTACACCAAACAACTTCTCATTTTTCCTTACTCTTATTTTGGTTTAGATGAAATGTTAAGTTCTTCAGATCCTCATTCAATTCTTTGATCGCTGGGTCCGTCTGTTGATACTGGTTTTCTTCTAATTGCAAGGCTTCCTATAGAACCTCTACCTACGTCTGGAATTTTTTTTATTGCAATGAATATTTTAAGTGTGGGAGAAATGAATTGACAAACAAGTGCTGATGCTGCATATCAGCCATGAGATATTTTAAATTTCCCTTCAATCGCTTGAATCTCTGGCCAATCTCCCATACAAATTCTCCTGTTTTTTTTCGGATTTCTATCATTTCATTCATGTATTGATCCTCTGAGCTCGGCTTCTGGAACTCATTTAACAATAACTTCTTAATGTATGTCAGTGTCCTTGTCATCCCCAAAGCACTGTTTGTGTCTAAACTCATGTACCATTCTAATGCATGTTCTCTTAGCGTAATTGCTAATTGCACAAGTTTGGTATCTTCATCAATGATCTATTTTTCTTCCCAGATGTTTGCACAAATGAAAAAAGGTTTCTCAAGGTATTCTGCTACTTCTCCTCGAAATTTTGGTAACCTGATGGTGGGATTGTGTCTTGCCATTTTGAATGCCGAACTACTACCTTCGCATGGTACAGATACTTGACTAATGCTTCCTGAACTGGCTCCTCTAGTTGTTTTTCCTTCTGTGGATGTACTTCCTACTTTCTGACTGCTTCTGAACTTCGGTTGTCTAAATGGTGGTGTTTTCTTTGGTGTATTAGTCGCACATGGGTTTATGGGTTCCACACTGACATTTATATGGATAGGATTGTTGCCTTCTCTTCCGATTCTTGGACCTCTTGTCTTCCTCTCATATATTGTGCATAGGATTTCCTCAATCTTCTCCATAGGCTGTAGATCCTCTACCCCTTCCTCATCACTTGCCAATCCTTCCCTCTCGGATACGACTCTCTTCTTGGTATTCACCTTGTATTGGTAGGGTACTCTGCTACGCGTATTTCTAGTTGTCACCATGATCTGATTGATCTAGTCGTTGTCCATCATGATTGGGTCCAAGGGTTCCTTCTTCTTTCCCTTATCCTTTCATCCTTCCATTTATTCTCTTTCTGTCAGAGCTTCCCCCCTTACCCCATGAACACATGGAAGTTTAGTTGTCTGAATCCATTGTTAGTACTCCTTTGTTATATAACAGTATATTAATATAAGTATACAAAAATCGAATGTACCTTCCCCGAGGTCCACATAGAAAATCTTGCTCCACTGTGATGTACGACTTCACTGTGTCGACTGCAAACTCTATTATAAAACCTTCCACAATACTGTCAAGCCAAAAATCTACTGTGCGGGTCAACTTGTTGTTCACTTGTTGTAACTACTCAATCTATATTGGGGTCCACTCTAGCTGTCCAATCCGGTTCATTGCATGGTTATCCTTCAACATTAGTATCCACTCCTGCAATAGATGTGGAAAATCACAGAAAAATACTTTGTGTAAATCAATAAACACATATTTCTCAAGATATTTGTGAGGTGTTAGTCTAGGGTTTCTGTTGTCTTTCTGTGCAAACTCTAGCTCCTTATTTCTTACCCAAGTTTTGATCTCTTCTTTTATGAGATTCCATGGTCTCAACATTCCCTTCAAATGGCTCATTGCTCTCTACCCTAACATTTTCTTGACCCGCCTCCTAAAGATCTTCGACTTATCTCATCTACTCAACCCTCTCTTTTTCATACCAATGACAATGAAATCATTTTTTCGTTTTTACTCTTCTATACTGTCTAATTTTATTGACCCAGGGTTCATGTTTGTATGGGTTTCCAACAAAGCTTCTAAAACTATCGGCCCTCCTAGTAAACCATAAGGCAACACAACACACAAAATGTGTTGCGCCATCTCACCTGAGATAGATTTAATGAGTGTCTGTAAGACTCAGGTGTTTACAACCTAGGATTTATTGTGAGATAAGAGAATGATATATTGAACTAGTATTATAACTAGTAAACACAACATACTGTCATTGACAAATAAGAAGGAAATGTAACCACTCATTCATTAAGCATAATGATAACTACCGAAGACAATAAATATATGCATGTATTCATCACATTACACATGTGTTACCATGGTTCACCCCCTCCTGGAATACGTCCACAAATGTTTGGCTCTCAACTCTTTTATTATAGTATTCCCGCATCTACAACACCCACGCTTACAATGCACTAAGCTCCCCAACCTGCGATCTAACCCTCAATATCTTCCCTCCTTCGTCCTCTCTAGCTCAACAAATTATACAAAATTGATCATACAACACAATATTACATATCGCATCAACTCATTCATAAATAAAACAACAACAACAATAATCCGAACCCACTATGATACCTAAGTATCTATATTTATATGCTTCTGGCTCTTTAGCCATTACAATACATTACCAAAACCTTAACCCAATTGTCGTTAGGTCTTCTGTGCATGCATGTGTGTTGTTCTTCCTTCCAACTGTCGCTTTCCTCGTGCATGCTTTCTTTCCCAAAAACGCCTTGCTTTTCTGCTTTTCCCTGCCTCCAACAACTATCGTGGGGATGCACCCCCATGGAATATTGGGATTGCATGGGATAACCATATTCTGGTTGAAAACTGCTATCAAGGCACTGCTCTCCAATACTAGTGCGTTCATTGACAGTGCTGCTCCCCTGATTAAAACAAAGTTAGAAATATTAATAATATCCAACACGATTGTATTATATTAATAATAAATGTTAATGTGGATTGAATTTTATTTACCTTATCCTGCAAAGTGGTTCTTGGTAACTGACCCAAGATTTTTTGATGTTCAACTACAACTTTATAGTCATACTTGTAATCAAGATGGAGGTGTTCCTCTGTGGTTTCAGTACCAAACTCGTCACCCTGCATTGCATAAGAGTATTTATTTTTAATGTTATTCACTGCAATTACCTAAAAATTTTAAGGCGATACAAATAAGATATTTAGGTACTTACAATTCATGACTACAACTTCAAGTAGCCGCCCTGGCCTAGCCTGTGCTGGCCACGTTTGGCAAGCCTTTATTTTGTTTCCTTTGATGTTTCAGTCAACCTATCATCAAAAGTTTCAAGTATGTTAATATATACCAAAATTTTATTTACATCTAAAAAAAATTGAAGGTATTGAATTGAAATTGTAATTTACCTTCTGAGACCAGAGGGTGTTTTTCCTTCATCTGTTAGTTTCTTCTGTTTTGTGTCCTCAATGAGGGCCTTCCACTCCCTCTTCAGAATCATCAGAGGACATCCTACCTATCCTTTTGTTTCAAGTGCTTCCTATAAGTTTCTCGCGTATATTTTAAATATTGGCCAGCTGTGGCGGTGGCCTAAGTATTATTAAATGTGTCTACACCAAAAAAGCTTTCGAGATAATCCATCAATTCTTTTTTGAGGTTGGAATTCTGGGAATTCCACCTCTCCCGTATGGTGGGCCCAAAAATCAGCAACGCCTTATTCTCCAAGGACCTATAAAAATTGTTATTCCCTGCATGAAAAATGATTATATGATTATTAATTAAAAAATAATAATTTAGATGATTTATATTTGTCTACATAGAGGACATGAAACAATTAAAATTTTAAAAATTACCTGGGACTTTAACTTTATTTAATGGAATCCCTTCCTCGTTGACCATAAATGTTCTCTTAAGGGTCCCTGTGTTGGTCACACATCTTTATTTAGGAAAATAAGCCATATAGTTGGTCAAATCATCGGCCTCATCTCCGTCACCACCTCTAGAGCCTACATGCATGTCCTCTTCCTCGGTGTGTGTTGTGGCTCCCACCTAATGGTGTGGAAGGTGGAGATATGAATAGATGCATCTTGGAAGATATACAAGGGCCTACGTCAGGAACCTATGGTGTCTGTGAAACACCACTACTACCGACACCATACATGTCAGTGTCAACAAGATCCAAAAATCTCGATATAAGAAAGAATATTTTTTTATTTTCTTTTAGATAATGTAAAAGTTAAAAATCAAGCTTTCATAATTGATCTTATGACACAAAAATAAAACCACTTGAAATTATGGTTATTACCTTATATGTCTTAAGCCTTGTCATAACTTCTTTGATCCTTTTGTCGACCTCAAGAGTTTGATCTAGAATATCTAACAAGTGAGCTAGTTCCTTGTTTGCTTTATTGATCTTTTTTCTAATTAAAACCATAGGGTCGGGGGATTCATACAAATCCATTTCGTCGAGAAAATCATCATCAACATAATGTCCCGCTGACTACATATTCAACAAAATAAATGATAATCCAGTTATGTAAACAAATAACATAAATGATCGCCACAAAAATAAAATGCACATTAAATGCAATTCAAAAATTGTTGTTCATTTACCTGTTCTGAGGCCTCTTTTGATTTACCATGATTAGTATTCCATGTTATAGTAAAATTAGAACCTGTTGGTGGGTGAAATTGACCGTCCATCAACTGGGAGAGTGGAATCGGTCCAGGGTTGTCTAATAACCCAAGCCGTTTGGGATGAACCACCCTGACGGGTTTAGCGGCCGCGTTAGCCGATCTAAGTCCTAAGAAAAAAAAAAGAAAACTACTCTAAAATAACTAATCTAACTAAAAATAAAACAAACTAATAAACTAATCTAACTAAAAATAAAACAAACTAATAAACTAATCTAACTATTCTATATATACTATCTACTATCTAATACTATGCTAACTCTAAGAAATAAAAAATCTAACTACTAACATAAATAAATCTTATTCACAAAATGTACAATATTTGCAATTTACAGATTTGAATGAAAACCTAAAAAACTCATTTGTATTCTGTCCTAAGACAGTGAGAGCTATTGTTTTTTGATTTTTACGATTTTATGAAAAAGAAATAAAATAAAAACTATCTAAACTAAACAACTAATATAATAACTCTAACTACAAATAAATAACAAACTAACCTGAAGAAATGCTCCAGGTTTGTCCTGCATGTAATGATTGTCTTAGCTGATCGGAGGGAGGAAACCCGCACCGAATTATCCAGGAGCTTGTCGTAAACAATAAGTTGCAATGCTCTTCAAATATGATAACATTACAAACAAGACATAAAAATTACAACAATCATATGCTTTATAAATCTTCACAGTTAGATAAATTTGTATGCAAAGATCTATACAAAATGATTCAATTAACGAAGAAGAGAAATCTATGATTCATTAACTGAAACAAAGTAAGTGCTGTATTTTTTTTTAAATAATGAAAGAAATTAGATATGGATAGCACATTAATCAAATCACATCATTCTACAATAGATTATGATAGCTAAAGTAGTCTATAATCAACTGCAAACTGACATGCATAAACTTGAAACAAAAGATTGATATATTGAAAGCGAAAGCTGTAGCAAGACATCAACTCTTGTCTCAGTTTGTATTAGAAATCCATAGCCTGGTTCTCCCACAAGTGAGGATGCTCATTATTACAAAAAATAATAAGTATTTAAAGACCTTCCACAGGGTAAAACATCCCTGTGGAAGCTATCAAAACTGTTTACAGAAAATCTGGGATGATATCCCAAATTTGACTAAACTAGGAACCTAAAATAAAAACTATATCACACAAATATCTCCTAGACTATCTAGCATGCCCAATGCAATTCGAATGTACCTGAAAGAGGTCAAAAAAGGACAAGTTAAGAGGATATTTTGTTGATAAAATTAATAAAAATCTACTTCTAAAGACTAGCTATAGAATCTTGCGATTCTGTAGCTGGTCTAAATCAGACACAGAATCAGCATTAAAATCAATTCAAATCTTTAATGAATTAAAATTAACAAGTATCTAATAGCTATTTGAAAGATAAACGAATCATTCAAATTGAAATTGTTATACTAATTTTAAATCAAACAAGACTAAGATCAATCAAATGACTACAGAGATGCGTGTACTCTGTTTCGTTTGTTGTCACAAAATCAGGTAAACATAATCATATTAGATAACCGACAGTAATGAAATCGATTCATAACCAGTTGAAATCGATACAGTTAAACAAATCATAGGCAATTGTTTATGCTTCCTCATCCATCAACAGGAAACACGATCGAATCCATACGAAAACAACAAGATCATTTTCAAATTGATATAACTGTATTAACATAAACAAACGATCCATGCCATTAGCGAATCAAATCAAAACTGGTGTGTAAATTATCACAAACAAAATCATAATGGAATTAATCGGTTGATAATAGGATCTGTGGGAATCGTCCATCGTTTTTTATTGCCAATTGAGGGCAGACACAATCAATTGATTTTCAACGAAATTATTACTTGAATTCATTTCAAAATGAACTATTAACCAAATTTTCTCATACGAATTCGACAGAGATAACATAAGTCGATCTGAGTTAACAAACTCGTTTTGAAAATTAAAATCAATAGAGCAACATCAAGTCTATTTTCGATACGAATCCAACTCATAAAAACAATCGTGTTAACTCAAGATATAGAGCAATCCAATCAAAACAAGAGCGAATCGAACAGTTTGAGTTTGACATAGTTGTTGTGAATCAAAACGGTTCCATGATTTTGGCGAAGATATCTTTTTGCACAGGTCATATATAATCCAAATTCAAACAAAAATGTTGACGAAACAGAGTCATTTTTTCCAATTTAATAAACTACATCATGTTTATCAATTTAATCCTATGAAATTGTCTCAACAACCAAATTAGAATCGTTGATATCCAACGACAGCAACATCATGTTAAATCAAAACAGAACCGTGTTCTAATTTTAGCATAAAAACCTCTTTTTCAGATTAGATACAAACAAAATCCAATCGAAAGCAAACCATTAATTTCGTTAACTCAAACCAACAGACAAACGAATCAAACCCAGTGAAAACCAATCAATTGCTAAACTGGGCACGACCAAACCGTGTAACCAAATCAAAACTTTATTTTTAGCAAAACGAAAACAATGTACAGGATCCACAAAACTATGACAGAGTCATTTCGAATGATGGACAGAGCTATTTGAAAACCAAACTCAAATCATTATATTAATCCTACAAAACAAAATTGATATTGAAATTCATACCTAGATGACGAGCAGACAACTTGATCATGACATTTTGGAATTCACGAAGGCTGTAGCTGATTCAACATTCCTAAATACGATGGAACCAGTGGTTTTCTGCTTCTTTTCATCAGCTCAAAGATTTTCCCTTTCATTAGTCAACACTGTAACTTGGTTTTCCAGCGATTTGATTTTGGACTGTAATAAGAGAACGTTGGTATAGTAGCGTTCCAACCACATATTACATTGGTCGCATGATGACTGCCCGTGTTTCGAAAATGCAGGTGAGGGTTTGTTTAAATTTCCAAGGGTTTCGTTAGGTAGCTTGATCCCTGGGTAACTAGGATTGTTCTTTAGGCAAGGGGGTAAATTAGAAACGAAGTCATAGGGTGGCTCGGAGCACAAGCCTTGGGAGTAAGGGTACTCACTAGCTAGGAAGCATTCGATGGCAGAGTCCGAGTCTTCACTGAGGACTATGGGCTTCTTCTCAGCACTAGGTTTAGGCTTATTTCGGGCCAGTCTCGATATGAGTTGAGCGTTCTTTTTACCTTTTCCGTCAACAGTAGGGTTTCCCTTGACCTTTTTGCTCATAGGATTTTTTATAGCCTCAACCTTGTCTTCTAAGACGTTGGGTAGGTCGATATCAGGGTCAAACGAGAGTTTGGGAGAGGGCAGTAGGACATGGAAAGGCACGGGTGGCTCGACCTTAGTTTCACTAACCACAGGCTTGTCAATTTGGACAGGCTCTGTATCAGCAAAACCATTTCGAGAGATAAAAGCTTGCCAACTATCACCGTGAAGATTTAAGTGGTGAACAACGATGAGTCTGATTAGGCCATGGTGGAACAAGCTACTATCGACCTTTTCTCGTTTAAACCTTTTTGACATTTTATAAAGACTACACTGGAAATAAAATGGCATGTTCAATGGATAACCCATAAAATTCATTAACAAACGGAGGTGGTAAAGAAAAACCAGTCCATACTGACCCTCACAGGTCATGAATTGTTTAACCACTATCAAAAGATCATGCCACCTTGGTTTAAGCATGGAAATCGGCATACCTCTGTCACAGGAGGTGACCTTTCATGAGACAAATAGTAGTGGCCATGGCACCTCCTCAACTTTAGAGTTTTTAAACCATCGCTGGCCCATGGCTGCTAACCCTGTGGCAGAGCTGATGAAATCTTCACTGATTTCAAGCTGAATGTCACCTATTTTGGCCCTACACCCATCAAAAGTTAGGGCGAACTGTTGTGCAAAAAATAGATTAAAACCCTCAAACCGCTGTACAAACGTGAGCCAACCACTATCCTCTAAGTCTTTCCGGGCGTTATCGAACAATAGCAAGGCTTGACTACCGTTCGGCTCAATTCACACCACCAGTGCCTTGGAGAAGAGAAGACGGTAAGTGATGTGAACGAGCCAGGGTTTGAACGTAGCACACACAGGAGCAGAACGCTCGAAGGATTACTTGATGCTAGCAGAGGTGAAACAATGACAAGGGAAGGCATTAATGACATCGTGCGAAGGTGGTGGAGCTATTTGTTGTCCATGCAGAATAGTCATTACCAATGGTACAACCATCGGCGCTTTCAACTATTCAAATCACAACGCATATGTGTTACAACTATGCCATTTCAATCAATCAAAACCTTTGGTAAGTGGATGCGCAAGCAATAGTTATAGTCTCAAAACCAAACAATAAATCGAAACCAATACCAAGGGTTTGACTATGTGACATGCATTGTACAGAATGATTCATACCAAGAGTTTAACCAATGTGCCAAGTAGATCAATAAAAAAAACATGTGAATCCAATCCCCAATGTATCACAAACTCAATCACTCATGAAACGAAATCAAAGAATGTCAATTGAGTACAGATCAAAAGGTCTTGCCAACTGTTATAATGATAAGTAAAATGTAAGCGCAATAGGCATATCGACAAGAATGATAATGCCAATTCAATAATTATTTTAATGCGACTTCGAAAGACCAAGTTTTTACGCTTACAGTCGTGAAAACAAAAACGAAGATAACTGTGCAAATAACGCAAAAATAAAAGTGTCGTTTCATTTGAGAATTGTGACGAAAAATTAAGGTTTGCAAAACACTGGTGTAGGCAGCTTATAAGACAGTGGAAAAATGTGAATTGGCTGCCAACAGAACTATGATCATTATCATGAGAAATATTTTGGACATAGTGTCATTAATATGTTTTCATTGATGTCAAACAGTAGAACGATATATAGAGACTAAATCTCAGGACGGTTAGTGAATGGAGATCAAAGCTCATAAGAGATAACATGATGATAATCAGAAGGGAAAGGAAAATGAAGATCAAATCTCAGAAGAGATAACACAATGATACTCAGAAGGGAAAGAACATTGTAGAAACATGATCAGATAGAGTTAGGATCGTTGAATATACAAGCGCCAGATCAACAACATGGATGGATTGCGGAGAGAAAATGGAGAATTAAAAAGCGTGTTATTCCCAATCCCACAACCAGTCTAGACCATCAGATTACATGAGAAGGAGAGTTGGAGGACTCGTCATCGATCAAATCAAATCGGGACCGTTGATACGCAAGCGTTAGATAAACGACAGAGATAGATTACAGAGAGCGAAAGGAGAATTAAACAATGTTTTACTTCCAATCCCGCAATTAGTCTAGACCGTTGATTCTCACCTACCAAATAGATATACGGTTGGCATCAATTCCACTACCAACGAGCAATTTTCCATTATGGAGCTCGATGATAGTTTTAAACTTCATGCTATTTGGGACCCTTCAATCATCCTTGATCATTGATATGCTTCAAGAGCCTTCTCGACCAATGGATCAAGTTGAGTGGAAGGATAGGATAAGCAAGGCAAAAAGGTTGAGATTTGGAATACTTGAATTCTTGATATCCGTTGGATCACTTTAAGTGGAAGGATTGGATAAGCAAAGAAGAAGAGTCGTTGGATTGAAAGCAAGGCAAAGTAGCATCACAGATAGATCAAGCCATGGATCTAAGATCATGATCAACGAACACAATTCATTTTGGGTTACAATTTGTGTGGAGGTTACACTTCGGGGAATCTCACTTCGGAAGAACTAGGAAGTGGAGAGATCAAATTACCCAAAATCCCTAAGCCCAAAATTCCGAAGTCACTCTCAGCTGTCGATTTGAGATATATTTAGGATACTATTTTGATCGTTAGATCAAGGAGAAGAATATGTGCCACATCGGGAGATCTACGTCAGTAGACCTCGTCTGCAAGGACACGTGGAACAGTCAGATAATGACAAGTGTCAAGATGAAATCAACATTTCAGGTACGTGTAAATCATGAATCTGAGTGACATATGCCAGCCACTTGGGCCGTGCCATGTCAACAAGTGAAGTCAGTAAGTTACATCACTCTGGGAGTTTTACTTCGAGAGTTTCAACACCAACAAATGAGCAAAGTCCTGAAGTCCTAAAGGCTGAAGTGATGAAGTCGTGAAGGAAAAAATCTCAAAGTCTCAAAGGCCGAATTCCCAAAGGGCTGAAATCGTGAAGGACAAAGTCCCGAAGGCTGAAGTCCCGAAGGGACGAAGTCCCTAAGTGGACATGAGTTGTCCAATCTAAAGAACACTTCGGGAGTGTTCTCAACCATTGATCAATTACAATGGAAGGATAGCATAACTATAATAGATGAAGTCCTGAAGGGATGAAAATCATCCATCTCGTCGAGAGATTAAAACATGACCGTTGATTTTGATAAATTGATCAAACACTCATTTGGCCTAGCGCCTAGTCACCATCGTTGGTCATATCGAATAAGAGAAATAAAGGCAAAAGATAATACATAGCTAAAGTTTATAATCCCATGGTTTTACGTTGTCGGTCATATGAAAATGGTTTGAACAAAGTGCCTATGCAGAACTTGGTTTCTGCAATAAATTGCAGAGGTTTTGGATCGAGTTAAAAGATGAAATTGATCCATATCTATGATCAATTTATGAAAATTGTTCGTGGTAAGGTTTGAATAATAACAAATATTATGGTTACATTAAATGAAGAGGTGCGATGGTCAAGACGAAAGGACACAATGCGTTATATCTCACACCAATTTATATATTATATAAACGAGATAGAGTGGCAAGAAGAAGTGTGTCTCTGCAGTTTGAATCAGAAGATATATTAAATCACAGAAGCAGAGAGAGATGTAATGAAGACTTGATACAAAAGTTTTCTAGAGTCAGAAAATAAGGGTGGTTGGGTGGTGCAAGGGTAGGTTGGTGCCTGTAGGGGAGTTGGTGCTTCCTTGTCAGTTGTAGCTGACTAAAAAGAGGGTCGAAGCCTCCTACCAGTTGGTGTTGGTGAACAAGGGTGTGGGTGCATCCTGATCAATTGGTGTTGATCTAAAAGGAGGTACATCTTCCGTATATGTAACATGTACAACAAATTTTTGCAGTTAATAGAAAAGTGTTTGTGGTTTTCTTGATTGGGTTCCATAATAAATATTGTGTTAAATTTTTTATTTTCATTAAAAAAAGTAAAATTGACAAATTATTGAGTTATTGATTCACCCCCCCCCCTCTCAGTGGCAGGATCTGATCCTTCAATTGGTATCAGAGTAGGTCTCTTCGCAATAGGTTTAAATCACTTGAAGATAAATATACATCAAAATGGATCAGCAGTTGAAGATGTCATAAAAAATCCCCCTATTTGATGGTGAAGACTATGTCTTCTGGAGTGTTACAATGAAAATCTATCTGATGTCCATTGGTCTGGAAGTATGGACATTAGTTGAAAATGGATATGATGTTCCAAAATCCACTCCCATAGAACCAAAAGACAAGAAAAATTGGTGGGAACATGCAAAGGCTTTAAACACACTACATGCTGGTTTGAGTAAGAAAATCCTTGCTAAAGTACTAAACTATAATAATGCAAAACAACTTTGGGATAAATTGGAAACTATATATGCAGGAGATTCCAAGGTAAAGTGGGCCAAACTCCAGACTCTCAAAGTATAATATGAAGGTCTAAAAATGAAGGATGAAGAAAATATCTTAGAGTACTTCGAAAGAGTTGATAATATTGTTAATGAAAGCATCTCAGAGTACTTCAGAAGTGTCATACAATGAGCTAGTTGAAAAAATACTAAGAACACTACATATTCTATACAATCCTAAAGTGTCCACTCTTGAATATCAAGAAAATCTGGATAAAATCACCATGGATGAATTGTATGGAATCTTCACAGCCTATGAGTTAATATTAGGACATGAGAACCTTCCAAAAGGAGAGGCAATATTCAAGGTGCTCAAGAAAACAAAAAATCAGAAGCAAAAACCTCAACCCAGCCATCATGAAGAATCTGATGTAGAAGAAGCCAATTTTATTAAAAAAATTCAGAAAGGATCAGGGAAGTACAAAGGCCAGTTGCCTTTGAAATTTTTTAACTGTGGCAAGGTTGGCCATTTTGCAACCAAGTGTCCCTATCCCAAGGAGGACCCTGAAGATGAAGAAGATAAAAATAAACAATACAAGAAGAAGGAAAAACCCAATTACAAAAAAGGGTTTTACAAAGGGAAAAATATTTTTTACTCAAAAGAAGAAAACAACAGTTCATCAGAATCCAGTGACAGTGATGATGATGAAGTCCTTTTTCTAGGTATTGAAGAACCTAATAATATAGAAGAAATTGAGCATGAGGAAGAGTCATAAGATGAAGCAGAGGTTATTATGGAAGAAGAACTTCTTAGTGCCTTTGATGAATTAAGAAAATACAAAACCAGATATAGAAAGATGAAAAGTCTTGTAGTTGAACAAAAGGAAAAACATGAACATAAAGAAAAGGAGATTGATAAACTCATGAGCAACCTGAAAAACCAAATCCTAGAAGCAAATAGGGTGGAAGAAAGACTAGAAAAGTCTCTTAAAGAGAAACAAATAACTTGTGAAAAAATGGAGGCATAAATAGTTCATCTGAGAAAAGAACTTGATGCAAAACTCATTCAAATAAAATATGAAAATACCTTTAAAGTATTAGATAAGATTATTACCAAAAAAAGGGATTCAAGTAATAAAAATGGAATAGGTTATTCTTCAGAACAAAACCAAGTTAACTCAAAATCTTATGCACCTTCTCTCCTTAGTACATTCAAGAAGAAAGATGAAGAGAAGACAAGTAATGATCAGAACTCCAGAGAAATACTTCCACCCATCAAGAAGGAATATAAGAGAAAACCAAGGAAGGTTTATCAAAACAAGAATCCTTACATTTTCTTTGGTTATTGATTTGCATGCTCTAATTTCAGACACAAAGCTATGAATTGTAGAGCATATAGAAAGAAAAATTTGAGGGTTAAGAACTATAACCTTAAACATAACCAAACAGTAAATCAAGTTAAAAGAAGAAACTATAACTCCTTTTCACCTCTACAAGAAGGGGACATAGAATTCTTCAAATGTCATAACTATGGACATAAGGCCAATAGCCGCAGATTAACGGAAGTCTCGAAAAAACCAAAGTTAATTAGAGAGAAAAAGAATCTTTGGAAAGAAAAAACATCAAAAGAGGAATGTCTCATTGCCTTGAAAGCTCAAGATAAGGAATATCTTTGGTACGTTGACAGTGGGTGCTCAAAACATATGATAGGAAACAAGGACAAGTTCTTGAAATTAAAGAAAAAAAGGGTAAATATACATTTGGTGACAATGGTTCAAGTAACATACTTGGGAAAGGAACTGTGATTTTGGGAAAAGACAAAGCCAAGGATGGGTTTCTTGTTGAAAAAATGAAACCTAGCCTATTAAGTGTTAGCCAAACTTGTGATCAGGGGCACATTTGCATATTTGATTCCCATAAATGTGAGATTAGGAGAGGACTCATGAAAATTGGTTGGTACTGGTCCTAGAACTCCCGAGAATGTATATATACTAAATACAAAATTGAATGAGGAGTGTCATATAAATTTAGTAGATGAAAGTTGGCTGCAAGGACTATTCTCAATGAAGCAATATTATCTGATGGACATTGAAGGGAAGCTGTAAGCACAACAATATACATAATGAACAGAGGTCAGCTCGAGATTAATAGTCATAAGACTCCTTATGAACTATTGTTTGGAAGAGATCCTTCGGTAAAATACTTCAAGGTCTTTGGAAGTAAGTGCTACATCAAAAGGCTTGATGAGAATCTCAGAAAATTTGATGCTAGATCTGATGAAGGTATCTTTCTTGGATATGCTTCTACCAAGAAAGCATATAGATGATACAATCTTAGATTACACAAGATTGTTGAGAGTGCAGATTTCAGGGTGGATGATTTAAAAACAATAATGATCAAACATCAAGAGACTATACTCGTCAGTGAAGATGAAGATGATGATGAGTCAGTTGGTACAGAAGTAGAAGAAGTAGAAGAGAATGAAATAGAAAAGGAAGAGGATGATATGGACACTAGTGAAGACGAGGAAGATATTCAAGAAGATGAGATAAGAGAATAATCCCCAAGAAGAGACACAAATACACCCTCAAGAATGACTCAAAAGAATCATCCTGAAGAACTGATTATTGGAAATAAAAGTGATGGAGTGCACACAATAAGACATCTACTGTATCAAACAAAATTAACACTTTTGTCACAAATTGAGCCCATCTCAATCAAAGAGGCATGTAAAGATGAAAATTGGGTCAATTCTATGAATGAAGAATTGGACCAAATTGAAACTTGGGAACTAGTTCCAAGACCAAAAAATTAAAATGTCATTGGAACTAAATGGGTGTATAAAAACAAAATGAATGAGAATGGGAAAATAATCAAGAACAAAGCCAGATTGGTATGTAAAGGGTATGCTCAGGTTGAAGGAGTAGACTATGAAGAAGCATTTGCACCTGTGGCCAGATTAGAGGCAATTATGATGTTCTTATCTTTCTCCAGCTATAAAAAATTTAAAGTATACCAAATGGATGTCAAGCCAACATTTCTCAATGGAAACTTAGAAGAGGAAGTCTATATTGAGCAACCAGAAGGATTCCAATTAACTAACAAAGGAGACTATGTATGTAAACTAAATAAAGCACTCTATGGGATAAAACAAGCACCCATAGCATGGTATTCAAGGCTAGATTCTTATTTACAAAAATAAGGCCTCAAAAGAGGATCAACAGACAAAAATCTTTATTGTAAAATTGTTGGTAATAACATGATTATTGTGGAAGTATATGTCGATGATATTATATTTGGTAGTGATGATGAAAAAATGAGTAAGGACTTTGCTAGAAGTATGCAACAATTTTTTTAAATGTCCTTGCTTGGTGAACTGAATTTCTTTCTTGGATTACAAATAATACAGTCCAAAAGAGGATTCTTTAGCCATCAGTCTAAGTATGTTAAATATATGCTTAAAATATTCCAGTTAGAGGATTGCAAACCTGTTAGTACACCTATGACAGTTGGATGCAAACTAAGCAAAGAAGATGAGTCCACAGTTGTATATCCAAAACACTATAGATTAATGATTGGTATTTTACTCTATATAACAGCTTCCAGACCTTATGTCAAGAAAGTTGTTGAGATGGTGGCTAGATTCCAAGCATCACCAAAAAAGAGCCATGTTCAAGCTGTGAAAAAAATCTTTAGGTATTTGAAAGAAACCATAGATCTTGGTTTTTGGTACCCTAGTAAGGATTCATTCACTTTAAAATCCTATTCAGATGAGGATTGGGCAGGTTGTGTAGTTGACATAAAAAGTAGAAGTGGAAGATAATTATTTTTGGGAGAATCATTGGTTGATTGGATAAGCAAGAAACAATCCTCAATTTCTATGTCCAGCACTAAAGCTAAGTATATTGCAGAAACAAAATGTTGCACACAAGTGGAATGGATGAAAGAAACCTTACAAGACATCAAAATGGTATTTGGAGAACCTACTACTATCTACTGTGATAATACAAGCGTTATAAGTCTCTCAAAGAACCCTGTCCAACACTCCAAATCAAAACACATTCCCATAAAATACCACTATCTAAGAGATCAAGCTGAAAATAAGAACATTAAATTGGAATATGTCCCAACACAAGAATAAGTGGAAAATATTTTCACAAAACCCTTAAGAAAATATGTATTTGAATATATCAGGAAAATCTTGGGAGTAATCCCTCTTCCAATCTAATCTCTCAAGAAAATAATGCATCAATTGGCATCAATTCAGGGGGAGACAACAATAAAAGTCAGAAGGAGTCATTCAGTTGTGATAGGAAAAGTATGATTGCAGGAAGAGTTACCCGAGTTCAGATTCCAATTAGAAGTATACAAACAGACATAGATTTACGATAGGGAAACAACCATTTTCCATTGATGTCAAAGGGGGAGAGTAACTTTAGAGGAGAGAAGCATCATCACAGGGGAAGATTGTGTATGAACTTGGTGTGTTTCCGTCAATGAAAAAGGGGGAGATTATTGGGCATAGTGTCATTAATGTGTTGTCATTGATGTCAAATAGTAGGATGGTATGCAGAGACTAAAGTTCAGGAGGGTTAGCGAATGAAGATCAAAGCTCAGAAGAGATAAAACGATGATACTCAAAAGGGGAAGGCGAATGAAGATCAAAGATCAGAAGAGATAACCCGATGATACTCATAAGGGGAAGCACATTGTAGAAACATGATCAAATCAAGTTAGGACCGTTGAATACGCAAGCGCCAAATCAACGACAGGGATGGATTGCAGAGAGAAAAAGGAGAATTAAAAAGCGTGTTATTCTGAATCCCGTAATCAGTCTAGACCGTCAGATTACATGAGAAGGATCATTGGAGGACTCGTCAATGATTAGATCAAATTGGGACCATTGATACGCAAGCATTAGATTGACATCAGGGATAGATTGCAAAGAGAGAAAGGAGAATTAAACAATGTGTTATTTCCAATCCTGCAATTAGTCTAGACCGTCGATCGTCACCCGCCAAATAGATCTACGGTTGGCATCAATTCCACTACCAACGAGCAATTTTCCATTGTGGATCTCAACGATAGTTTTAAACGTCATGTTAGTTGGGACCCCACAATCATCCTTGATCATTGATCTTCTTTGAGAGCCTTCTCGACTGATGGATCAATTTCAGTGGAAGGATAGGATAAGCAAGGCAAAAAGGTTGAGATTTCAAATACCCGAATTCTAGATAGCCGTTGGATCAATTTAAGTGGAAGGATTGGATAAGAAAAGAAGAAGTGTCATTGGATTTAAACCAAGGCAAAGTAGCATCGTAGATAGATCAAGTCGTTGATCTAAGATCATGATCAACAAACACAATTAATTTCGGGTTACAAGTTGTGTGGAGGTTACACTTCGAGGAATCTCACTTCGGAAGAACTGGGAAGTGGAGAGATCAAATTACCCAAAGTCCCGAAGGTTGAAATTCTAAAGTCACACTCAGCTGTTGATCTGAGATATTTTTGGATACTATTCTGACCATTAGATCGAGGAGAATAATATGTGCCACATCGAGAGATCTATGTCAGTAGACCACGTTTGCAAGGACACGTGGCACAGTCCGATAATGAGAAGTGTCAAGATGAAATCGACATTTAAGGTACGTGTAAATCATGAATCTGAGTGACACGTGGCAACCACTCATCCTGTGCCATGTCAACAAGTGATGTTAGTAAGTTACGTCACTCTAGGATTTTCACTTCAGAATTTTCACCACCAACAAATGACCAAAGTGTCGAAGTCCCGAAGGATGAAGTGCTGAAGTCGCGAAGGAAAAAATATCGAAGTCCTGAAGTGGACATGAGTCATCTGATCTAAATAACACTTCGGGAGAGTTCTTGACTGTTGATCAAGTAAAGTGGAAGGATAGCGTAAGTAGAATAGCCGAAGTCCCAAAGTGTCGACATTCGTCCATCTCATCGAGATATTAAAATGTGATCGTTGATTCCGATAAAGTGATCAAGCACTCGTTTGGCCTAGTGCCTGGTCACCATCGTTGGTCATATTGAATAAGAGAAATAAAGATAAAATATAATACGTAGATAAAGTTGATAAGCCCATGGTTTTACATTGTCGGCCATATGAAAATGGTTCGAAGGAATCACCTCTGCAGAACTCAGTTTCTACAATAAATTGAAGAGATTTGGGATTGAGTTAAAAGATGAAATTGATCCATATCTATGATAATTTTATGAAAAGACTTCATGGTAAGGTTTGAATAATAACAAAGATTATGGTTAAGCTAAATGAAGAGGTGCGATGGTCTAGATGAAAAGACACAATGCGTTATATCTCACACCAGCTTGTAGATTATATAAATGAGATAGAGTGGTGAGAAGAAGTGTGTCTTTGCAGTCCGAATCAGAAGATATATTAAATCACAAAATTATAGAGATATGCAATGAAGACTTGATACATAAGTTTTCTAGAGTCAAAAAATAAGGGTGGTTGGGTGGTGCAAGGGCAGGTTGGTGCCTGTAGGGGAGTTGGTGCTTCCTTGTCAGTTGTAGCTGACCAAACAGGGGGTCGAAGCCTCCTACCAGTTGGTGCTGGTGAAAAAGGGTGTGGGTACATCTTGATCAGTTGGTGTTGATCTAAAAGGAAGTACATCTTCCGTCTATGTAACATGTAAAACAAATTTTTGTAGTTAATAGAAAAATTTTTGTGGTTTTCCCGATTGGATTCCACAATAAATATTGTGTTAAACTTTTTGTTTGCATTAAAAAAAGTAAAATTGAAAAATTATTGATTTATTGATTCACCCCCCCCCCTCTCAGTGACAGGATCTGATCCTTCAAAATAAATTCAAATGTATGAGAAATCCTTCCTCTTTATTGACATCCAATGAGGAATATTATTGTTGATAACAAAAATAGGACACTCTGAGTAAACAGACCGAAGCTCTCCAAATGGATTAACACCATAAGGAACATAATGAAAATCATAAATATAAGAGTCATTACTTACAGGTTGGGTAAATTAGTATACATACCGCCCCCATAATAACAACATCTGTATCTATTCGATTCAAATTGTAATCAATCAATAACTCTTCCCCTACAACTATTGATTTTATTGCACATACAAATACACGGTTTCCTTAACGCCCCTCAAATATGTAATTTGGTCGCTTATTTTTGGTCATTGGTCGTGTACTGTTTATAAACCCTTCAATATTCCCCATTTCTTTTGGCCTTCCATCAATATAGATAATTGCTCCTTTATTTTGATCATTGTCTTTTAGTTGTATATAATTTGCAGCCAAGCCATATCTTCACATACTTTTTGTATATTGGACTATTCGCATCCAATATTTGTAGATATAACAGGGTCCTACGTACTCCATCAATTCAGTTAATCCGTCATAATAGACCTTTATGCCATGCATGGAAAATATCCCCAAACCATGTAATGAAGATGGAGAAATCTGATATATCCTTTCGTTTACACAGAAATCAGTGTTTATTTCAGGAAAATCCTTGGGTACCCATTGTTTCACTATATGTTTGTACCTCAAGGGAACCTTGATGTCATCTATGCTCTCATGATCATAAGAACATGATCCCCCTTTCACAAGAAAAAATTCCATGCGTCTATGGAATTTTCTTCTAATCTTCTCACCTTTAGTTGATCTCCGCCTGTTAGACCTACTAGATGTCTCGCTTTCCTCTATTCTACTTGAACTTCCCTCACTCAATGAAGATAGATCTGACAAATACTTGTTTTCTTGTACATCCTATAATACCATTAATGACAGAAATAGTGAGTCAATCAAGATGTAACACTAGTTCATTACTAGTATCATGTTAGTATCACAGTAAGCTCATAATGATTACCATAGTGTTACTCTTTCACAATTGTATTATTCTCTATTACTATTGGTATACTATCTGAGCATTATAGTGGCATGTTTGGATTCAAATGACACATGCCAACAAGTGGCGGTAATAGGACACAATGCTAGTTGGAATACTCCAAAATTGATACCAGACGCAGACTCAATCCTAAGGCCAACTAAGGAGAAAAAACAACACATGCTAAGTAATCTAGGATTCAAGCATGCAAACAAACCAACTTCGTACTATGACTAGACCATCTTTATTTGAAATGCTTCATGTAACATATTTCATTAACTTATTGTGATCTTGGTCTCTCTTGGAAGTATTTTCATTGACAACATGGATGCTCTTTTCTCCTTTAGTCAACCAACCTACTTTAGTGGATTCCTAATGAAGATGGAAGAGGGTGATTCAATCCCAAACAACTTGTTGAAATTGAAAAGGCATCCATGTTCAGTTGTTAACAATTGCTATAGATGTAGATACAATAAGATAATGTTATTAATGTCCAACAAATGACCACAAAAGTAGGTCAATGGGACTAAAAGATACATCCAATGTCAATACAATGTGGGAGCGTAGAAGAAACTCCTAGATAATGTTGAAAGCTAGAAAGTGAAAGAAAATTCACCTAAGGACTTAGAATCTAGATGTCCAAGAAGAAACCTAGTTTCCTTTTCAATAAGATGCACCAAGAAAAAATGCCTTATCTAAAGAGGATTTAACAAAAGAGGACATACAACCAATTTAAAACTAAACTCTTAGGATAACTAAGAACTCTATCTATCAAAATTCCAATACTTTAAGCTATCAAATATGTGCCCATATACAAAAAAAGTATCAAGGAACCATGCATCAAGAGACCTAGAATGACGAAAAGAGATCCACCCACAATTAATGCTGTAGGGTAGCTTGTTGATCTCATGATGTGAGGGAATATTTTCACTCCCAAATACTCTATATCCTATGGAAATGGATCTAAATGCTGTTCAATGAGATCTTGTAAATATCATCTCCATAATTTATATTGATTTGTGAATGGAGGCAAAAAAGTAGGTTTTGTGGCTCGAATAATTTATGTTTTGAATTGAAGGCTAATATTGCATTGGATTGCGATGACCCATATATAGATAGTAAGGCACCTATTTATTATAATCTAGTCATCCTTGTAGTATATGTCTACATAAACATGTACTTAATCCAAAATACCTTGATATATTTAGGGGTCTCAATCAATGTAATGACAATGAGACAATCCTCAATTAAATTTGAGAGAATTATTAAGACGCACACCCACTATACTTTGGTTGATAGACATGTCTATTCTCATCCTTGAAGGAATATTATAAGATGTGATAATCTCAATAGGCTCCCAGGAATATATAGTAGGCTTTATCATGTTGTAACCTGAGGATAAACTCATTAATGGAAATCCCATCATCATTGGAAGACCATGGTTAGCTATAGTAGATACTTACATTGGTTATGGAATATGGGACATGAAAATTTCTTAAGGATTGTCCCAAAAGAGACTTGCTCTCTACCCTCCTAATAAAATTTTTATTGAAACTAAAATACCATTGTGGGTAGGACAAGTTCATGATAAAGAAGTATTTGGAACTAGTATCTAGTCTATTATCACTCTTGACAATGCTTTATCATTGAAATAAATACATAAGGACACATTCCTTTCAAAGTGTATGCAAAATTTGTATCCCAACACTATACAAATTCAGGAATACCTTGACAAAAAGGATGTAAATACCAACGAAACACATAATTTTTTTTTATGCATGATGGAAAGACTTATCTTGCTAATTTAATGTGCATGAAACATCTAATAATTCCGTTGTAATAAGGATCTTATAGTGGGGCAGCCAGTTGTATGAGGAAAAGGATCAAATGAGGTTATACCTATTCATTTCTTTGTTGTTTTTATTTCCGGGTTTGAAGCATTGTGTCATATCATTTCAATGAAAGGTTTCATTATGCCTTTGAACTTGGGATAAGATCACTCTTTTTTGCCTAGCATGTGCATAAGTAGAACACCTTTGTAAGGGCCTCCACTTTGTTAATTTCTAGCAATTTAATCAAGCATTCATGGTGAGGTATGGTATGTTGTAACAACACTTTTTACCACTCCCATTAATCCATTTTCAACCCTCGTGATTCCTTTATTGACTCCATTTGCCCAATTTGGATAGGCACTAGTCTCAATCCATCACTTTATTTTTTTATGCTACAACTATTGTATTATTAAGAGTTATTTTCAAGGAAAAAAAAGAGGTATCTTAGACTACTCCCAAAATTTTCCAAATGATATAGGGATGGAATAAATATTGTAGCTCGAAGAGTGACAAAGGGACCCAAAATATGTCGTGGCTATAGGTTGAGTATTCACTATAGGACGAACATGCGTGATTATAGGAACCTCCGACACTACAACCATAGTGGTTGAAGGTGTCGAAGGAGTACCGTTGACTATAGTGGGTATGGGAATTGAAGGAATCCCAATATCTTTCTGAATTGATTAAGTACTCATCCTCATATGATCGCAAGTCTAGTAAGTGGAGGTGTATGTACCACGTATGGTAATTTTACCCTTTTAGAAGGCAAAGACTCAAAATGCGGTGGTAACTGTAACAAGCGACGAGACTTTCAGGGAAGCTGGTCTGGCTCTATGGTGACTCAAGACTCGTGATATAAAAAAAAAAAAATCCTAAGGCCAACTAGTAATCAAACAACACACCAAAGTAAAATAAACAAAAGGCCAATATGCACACAAAAAGGATAAAGTGGCTGAAAGGGGCCTCCCTCTCTAAAGTAGATATTCCTCACCCAAGAGGGGCTTGAGACTCCTCTGCTAAAGATCAGAGGTAACCGAATCAGTTACAAGGGCCCTCGTGGGATTAACAACCAGTCAGTCAGATCCCCCCAGAGCGGTAATCCTCCATAAAGGTTGTGTGTTGTCTGATCCTTATCTGATCCAGGGTACCTACAAAATAACCCCTCCAAGTAACCTATGTGATACCTAATTCAAACAACCATGATATAACCGATGCATAGGTGAACAGTCATAAGTCAGATCCACCGTATGGGCAGGGTAACAAAGCCTAAAACCTCAAAAGCACCACCTGTCACAAAGGTAAAGGTACTAGCAAGATCCCCATATACGAATAGATCCCCAGAAATATATATGACACTAAGAAAGTATCGGGGGGATATCCCTTCAACCAACCTCACGCAACCTCATGCTTAACTCTGGTGTAAGTGGAGCCTCCTGATATTACCGATTATACAATGGATTTCTCCACTCCCTTAGCATACACATATGTTGATTTAATAGCCTTGTAGAAGTTTACTCACAAAATCTTATTCCAAGGCTCTAAATCCTAAGCTAGTTTGTGCACCCTAGAAAATAAAAATCGTTACTAATCAATTTTAAATTATAAGCGTTACTTTTAGTGGCCTTGCTTACTCAAAAAGGTGTGGTTGTGAAACTAATGATGTTATGACTCAACAAGTAAAATAAATGAATATGAACACAATGTAAAGTCCTAACTTCAATTCCCAATAAATGATATGCTTTTCAAAATGAAATTTTCAATTTAGTTTTGTAGTTCTAAATAAGATGCAATCTTTCTTTACATGTACTAAGATCAATGATAAAGACCATCATGAGGTGAATATGTTAGCATGGTGATCCAGATTTTATGAGAAGAATGAAATGACTACGGCTTATTACCAGATGCTTAACACATAATAACAGAGATACAGTAAAATTGGTTTTCTATTCAATAAGGAAATAAGTTGAAACTGTAAAATGTAGCGAAAAAAAAGCTTGCTGGAATGGTGGCGGCTTATCTCTGAGAAGAGATGTGATGGTTGCGCTCATTCACAACAAGATGATTACAATGAGTCTCTCAAGGCATTTTTACAATAAATAGGAGTTTCAAAAACCCTAAACATCCAAAAACCTAACCCTAGGAGATGAAGCGCCAAAAGTCATGTGGGCCCCGTTTGGGTAAGTCAGTACATCGACTTCCCGGGGTCGTAACTTTTGCATACGATCTCTGTTTTAGGCGTATGATAGCCCATTGGAAAGATCTATCTGAGGACTACAACAGTTACACAAAATTTCATGATGAAATTTTTCTACCACAACATACCCCAAAAAACATCGTTTAGGGCCTCAAAACGGCTCTGGAAGTTCAGGACCCGAAAAACTGCTAAAAATAGTAAATTAACAAAATTGCTAGAAAGTTGTTTTGATCCAACTAGAAAAGGTGGGTGGCCACCGATATCCACCTGGATCACATGGGGATGGAAAGTGAACCATCATTTTCTTATGTATATGGTGAATCATAAATTCATGTTAGAATTTATCCATTGGTGAACCATAAACCTACACTGACAGATCCATAACATCTAGAGGACATAATCAAAAGATTATACATACCTAAATGGTGATTTTTCAATTTAGCAATCGAACATGGAAAAAAAAAATTGAGGTGGTTCTCAACATCATGCCTCATACATGTCGAATAAAAATGTTGTTTTAAAGTTGCAACTATATTTGATATGAGAAAATGCCCAACCAACTTCAAGAAATGAGATTTTCAAATCAACAAATCCCTAGGTTCACTTGCAAGTGAGCACATCCTATCAAGTCAATACAAAAGATCTTTATTCATATGAAAATCAACCAAATTAATAATAAGTCTTGTGTAGGTAGTGTGGCTTCCTTATTGAATGGTTTCATAAACTTTCACAAAATTTATGTGTGTATTGTAGAACTCTTGCTAGTGTTCTATATCACACCTTTTTGTGTTAAGAACGACTGCGAATGTTATTGGTGGTCGAATCGAATAATAGTCTACATTTTTATCTCTTCAATGTAGATGTTTGATAACCAATTGGAATTGCTATAAGAAATTCCATTTCATATGTGGTGTGTTTTCAATTTTTCTCTAGGTCTGTAGTGGCTTATGGTTAGATTGAATAACAATTTATTTTCCCTATACATAGTGTCTCCACTAGTGAACTACTTAAGCAAGGGAGCACATCTCTCTATCATAACTTCAAAAGTTGTGGATTGCGTCATTGAATGTATCTAAGTAAAACACAATAGAATGACATTGTTGTGTCATAAAAATACCTATCCCATAGTCATATGCACCATCTTCTATATCAAAAGAATGACCAACATATACTAGTGTAAGCACATGTGTAGTGCATAGCTTCAACATATTCACTTCTTCAAAAACATGTTGTTGCACCTTGGTTTAGATGATGAAGCCTTGTTTCCTCAAATTCCCTCTTAATATTAACACCTTAGGGTTGAAATAGCAAAGGAAAGAGATGTGAGAGGAAACAACTATTATGAGGAAGGGTGAAGTTTGGAAATGCTAGCCTACAACTAGTGAGGGCATTCGAGGTAGAATTATCATGAGGTGACATGAATGAAGACATGAAGTGATGATGTTAAAAGGAAACATCAAAGGCATTGATGATGGTGAGGTGATATTATCAATATTTTGAAAAGTAACAATTGAATGCACTAATATTAATTGAAAGGTGACATTAGTGAGGGCATGTGCCATTGATTCTAGCTAAAAGGCACCGTTGAAGGCATGAGGTGAATATGTTAGCATGGGGATGGAAAGGAACCATCATTTTCTTATGGATATGGTGAACCATACATTCATGTTAGAATTTATCCATTGGTGAACCATATACCTACACTGACAGATCCATAATATCTAGAGGACATAATCAAAAGATTATACATACCTAAATGGTGATTTTTCAATTTAGCAATCGAACATGCAACAAAAAAATTGAGCTGGTGCTCAACATCATGCCTCATACATGGAGAATAAAAATGTTATTGTAAATTTGCAACTATTTGATGAAAAAAAATGCCCAACCAACTTCAAGAAATGAAATTACCAAATAAAAAAATCCCTAGGTTCACTTGCAAGTGAGCACATCCTATCAAGTCAATACAAAAGATCTTTATTCTTATGAAAATCAACCGAATTAATAATAAGTCTTGTGTAGGTAGTGTGGAATCCTTATTGAATGGTTGCATAAACTTTCACCAAATTTATGTGTGTATTGTATAACTGTTGATGATATTCTATATCACACCTTTTTGTGTTAAGAGCCACTGCGAATGCTATTGGTGGTCGACTCAAATAGTAGTCTACATTTTTATCTTTTCAATATGTAAATGTTTGATAACCAATTGGAATTTCTATAAGAAATTCCATTTCAAATGTGGCGTGTTCTCAATTTTTCTCTAGGTCTGTATTGGCTTATGGTTAGATTGAATAGCAATTTATTTTCCCTATACATAGTGTCTCCACTAGTGAACTACTTAAGCAATGGAGCACATCTCTCTATAATAACTTCAAAAGTTGTGGATTGCATCATTGAATGTATCTAAGTAAAACACAATGGAATGACATTATTGTGTCAGAAAAATACCTATCCCATAGTCATATGCATCATCTTCTATATCAAAAGGATGAGAAACATATAGTAGTGTAAGCATAGGTGTAGTGCATAGCTTCAACATCTTCACTTCTTCAAAAACATGTTGTTGCACCTTGGTCTAGATGATCAAGCCTTGTTGACTCAAATTCCCTCTTAAGATTTGGTTAATTTATTTGGTCAAGTGTGAGAATCTTGGAATAAATAATCTATAGGAATTAACCAATCCCCCCAAAAATTAAGTTTTGTGATATTATTTAGCTCACAACTCATAAATATGTGCATTCTTATTTAGGAAATGTAGTGGGTATGTGTGGACTTGTTTAGACCTCGATATTCATAAATGCCAATGACTTAGTATTCCATAACTTATGGCGTTGTGTTCCTTAGTAAGCTCAATATAAAGTTATAATATCATCAAAGTCTTGATGCATAAGTTGCATAGTTTCATAAGTTGCATTGTTGCATGAAAGACTCCTGAATAGGGCACGTGTCTTGGAAATATTGGAACCTGCTACCCAAGATTGATGATATCATAAAGATCAAAGATTTAAAAAATAGTATATCTATGGTGAAATCAGGTGGATATCAAAAGTTGGTCACCTAGTTCTCATCAATTATGTTATAGAAGCTATCCTGGTATATTGTCATCTTCTAGAATATATCTAGGAATAATATCATTCTACAAATAAAAAAGAACACCATCTTCTAAGGCTTGGTTTGCTGCATTTAGATTTTTATTTTTTTAATTGAATTTGGAGCATATTGAGAATTTGGTAGTGTACGATTAGCATCCACTTAAGAGGAAATTTCATTAGATTCAATTGACTGGTGAGATCCTCTACAAGGATCTTCATTGATTTCAATAGTTTTAATAAGTTCATGTTGTTGTATCTGTCAAATTTGTTGAAAATGAAATCTTATGGTGGTGATAGTCTACCCATCAGATAGAATAAGCATAGTGGTCCATCACCATGAGGGAAAAATTTAAGACAACCTTGAAATATAACTTCTATCCCATGGGACACCTTGATGATGCATACATACAATGACAAAGATTGTATTTAAAGCAAGGCTAGTTTATTCTAAACTTCATTGCAAAGTACCACCAAACATTGATTAATGTGAATGATAAAATCCCTAAATGCTTGAGGGTTGTCAAAATAAATGCATTCTTGCACTAGTACCTTATGGAAGAAATGGAATTCCCAACTATGAACAAGTTGAGTGATGCTTATTGCAATGAATTTGGAAGGGAGGTTCAAGAGATATAGTGGATGCAACAAGGGAGTACCCCAAAATTTCTTCAATCACTTTTTTAAAAGGAAATCTAATTACAATCTTGCAAGTTCCTTTGGAAGCAAAAACAATAGACATAAGGTTCTCAAAATACTAGTTTCAAGAAACCCACATATGGAATGTGGTGTGGTCATCATCAAACATCCATTAATTCAAATAAAAATTGCATAGTGCGAAATAAAACCATGATCATGAATACATGTAAGAATAGTGATACTAATTTGTAACCTTCAACATGTCTTGTTGTTAACATTAGTAGTCGAACCACATCTCCATTGCAAGTAAGGTTAGAGTATCTGAAAGCACATACCATTATTTCCCTCCTTTCCCTCAGTCTTAGATGGCCCTTTCTGGTCTCACATGCAGGTTTCGGTCTCGGTCTAGAATGGCCCTCGATGGTCTCACACGTACTTTCCCTCAGTCTCGGATGACCCTCGACGATCTAAATGCTCTCAGTCTTAGATGGCCTCAGTCTCAGATGCCCTCAGTCTCAATGCCCTTAGTATCATATGCCATCAGTCTCAATGCCCTCAGTCTCAATGCCCCCTGTCTTGGATATCGGTCTCCACTCCTGCGCAGGGTTTGACTGCTCTCTGTGTCTCAATGCCCTCAGTCTCAATTCTGTCAGTCTCGGATCTTGATCTCCACTCTTGCGTGGGATCTGTGGTTGCTATCATGAATGGAATGGGCACGAGGTTTGGGTTATTATCGTGAATGGAATGGGCTTGGGGATTTAGTGTTATGAGTTTTCAATGGTGTTTTGTTTTGTTTTTTTGTTTTTTTTATTTGTTTTTAATATATATATATATATATATATATATATATATATATATATATATATTATTACCCCAAGCCTATAGAATAATGGGGCTAGGTGCAAGTCCTATGAAAATTTGCAAAATAGATTACCCCAACTCAT
>JASDQU010014642.1:15734-29170 GCA_032191745.1 Picea mariana | reverse complement strand
CTAAAAATAGAAGATTGCTGATGAAGTGCAGTTTTAGCCTCCCAAGGTTGTTTGATTTGGTCCTCTAAAGCTAAATTCGAATTGGGTGATGTGTCATTTGATCCCTATCAATTTGCCCTTGAAAATGACCAAATCTAGTCAAAAAAATTTCTTTTGACTTTCATCTCCAAGAATGGCCTTCAGATCCCCCGGATGGGGTGTCAACAGGGATATCATGGCAGGTGATTAGCACGGGCACTGGGCGTAGTGGAAGGGGGCCATGTGAAGGGCTCGTGACACAGCCCATCACCCCATCTGAAGTTTAAATGCCGATTAATGGTGATGCGAGGGCGCATTTAACCCGACGTCCTTTCCCCTCGCTGCGTTTTTGTATGAATCTCACTATGGAGGCGATTTACTTCTGCTCGATGCTCGCAAGGCTCCTCCCTTTGCAGCTCAATTTTAACCCGGTTCTTCCCCTCAGGAGTGCGAATTCCTCTGTCATTTCCCTCCCCCAAGTGTCCTTCGTCCATCCTGCTAGCTGCACCAGGCCTCCAATGACGCGACCAAGAGGACACCCGAGGCGGGGTTCTCCTTGAAAGCCTTGGAGGCCCCTGATTACACCTCCAGATTTGTCCTCTGATGAATCCTCACCTCGCCAGCGGTCTGACCTCACTTCGGTCTCTCTGCAAGCTCCGTAGTTAAGCTCCATGGCGGTAATTCCTCGAACTCCAATTGCACTCCTCCGGCTACTCCGAGACTCCCCAGCTGGCCCTTCTAGCCCCGTGCCCTCCCATAACCCTCCGGGTAACCTGAATTGCGGCCCTTGTCCACAGAAGGTGCCTAAGGTTGCAGGACCTCACCCCCAAGATTCCTTTGACAAAGAGCAATTCAGGAATAGCCTGTCTGTTCTGCACAATTTGGTTTTTGAGCTTAGACAGGAGGTGGCGGATTTGCACTTTCGCATGCAGGCTACAGAAGTCAAGGTGGCAAGTTTCCTCCAAATTATATCGTCCATGCATGCAACACTGTTCCTGGATCCTGTCGCAACAATTAAAAATGAAGGTCAGCACCATGGGCCGAGTCCGGTCGGCACAAGCAAGCAGGAGGACGTGTGCGAGGGCGATGCCGAGGGAACGAAGTGCAGCAAGGAAGAGGCCAAGCTGTGGTGTGACGGGACAATGTACATTGAGGAGGAGACGTGGCTAGGAGACCTTTCGGCCACGCAACCCAGCTATCTGCAAGGTGTCTAAGTTTTCAAAGTTTAGGTGTCTAAGTTTTCAGAGTTTAGTAGTAGAAGATAAACAATAAAATACTCTCTTTCTGGTTTCAACTATGACTTGCTGGACTAATGGTTTGGTAGGGATGGCTGGGCTGGTTTCCCCATGGCTGGGGTAGCCCAGTAACTACAGCCTGAATATTTTTGTACTCTGCTATCTTGTTTCAGTTTTTGGAAGCTCCTAATATACATACACACTTATTTACAAAAAAAAAAAGAATGGCCTTCAGATTTTGATTTCATAATTCATAACCAGCTTATTGAAGAAGATTTCAACGATTCAAACCCAAAAAATCCTGATCTTGGTGGAATTTTGGTATTCTAGCCGTGATGGGCTTTCACCAGCTAATTTACCCGAAAATTTGCTCCTTAGCTGGTGAAAGGCGGAGCTTTCACCAGCTAACTAGTTATAATTCTACCTTCTGCGCTGGTGAAAGCACATATTTTTTCAAAATCAAATTTCTCAGTCATGGAGAGTCCTTTTTGCATGCTTAAATAGTCGATCGACATCTACAAATCCTAATCTTTCCAATGGTCCTTTCAGATCTACATTTGGAGCTCAGGAAGCTAGTCAAATTTTCCCTACAATATTAGGCATCGTTCTTTCAAAAATGCCGGTGCATTTTTTATCGCTAACATCTAGCTCCAACTGGGATGGATACCTCCCTCTGAGGTCTCCAAGAACTTAGCAGAACTTGTGCCTTTAGTATTGGGCCATGGAGTCATTCAGCCTTTTCGGTGGTTAATGAGAACACACAGGCTCGCCTAAACCACCGAAAAAAGAAACTTACCCAAAAATCAAAACTTGATGAATCTCGATTACATGCAAGAATTCAAAGACCTCAGGGATTGCTAGACAAAGTTCCTCTATCTGTTTACAGTGCTCCCAATTCTCAGTATGAGTTCCACAAGCACATCCACCATGAATATCTTCCATGATTAGGAAATACATGAAGATTTTCACCAATTGCATATTTCATCCTTCCAGAAACACAATGAGGAAACCAAGCTGCACCACCACTAGCATTTACATAAGGTATAGAAGCAGGATCAAGGAATAAAGTAAACCAAAAATCCACTGGATTGTGTGGACGATCATAAAGAATCCACAGATAAGTCTACAGTAATAATAAAAACTCAGGCTGTGAAGCCACCAACGGAGGGTGTTGCCGGTTGCAACCATGTCTCTGTAAACCTTTTATGGATCGTGTATCAATACAGCAACAACTTCAGATATAAAACATTTTTAGATTCTCTGATATGTGCAGATAGCCTTCCAAGGCTCGCAGATGTGCTTTGAAGAATTGAAAAAACAACTGATTATGTACCCCAAAAATAGGTGTCTAATATGACTTTGGCACCTCTTCAAACATCCTTTTTATCAAATCCGGATCTTGAATTTGATGTGTAAATTCAATATGCATATTTAGAAACTATTTTCAGGATGTTTGGTTGAGAAAAACTTCGATCTGGGCAAAAATACACCTTCGCTGGCCAGTCTCAGGTTTCACCAGCTATTTCGCCTTAAGATTTGCTAGTTAGCTGGTGAAAACTCTGCCTTTCATCAGCTAACTGGTTATAATTCTGCCTTCTGCGCTGGTGAAAGTTTCGTTTTATCTTTGAGAAGAAAATAATGCAGAGAAGCAATGATCCTGCATAGAGTGTTAGATTCTTCAGCAGCTACTCGATAAAGTGTTGTTGACACTTGATGTTTGAACCTCAGGTGACCTGCAATGCCTGATTCAAGAATTGATATGCTAAGAAAGCGAGTAAAAACAAGTTATAGATATCGAAATAATTTAAGCAACGACACCACAGCTGCAGAGCATACAAAAGGAAATCCAAATGCACAACTGTTGTTATCTATGGCATTGAAGGGTTCTCAGAAATTGTCTGTCTCTCTGAACATTTGTTATCCAAAGCAGTTGATGGTGCATCAGGAGTATGATTAGAAGCTGATTGATTTGACAGATTTTTCTATTTGTGAAATGGTTCAATGTCAGCAAACATTGACATGAGCTGCTCCTCGTCCAATTTGTGAAAGTCTTGGGATCCTTTGGATGGTATGGATGCTACACTTCTACAATCGAATTCATCTTCCTCTGCAATCTCCTCTATTGGAGAATAAGTCACAAGAGTTTCAAGGAAAGTAAGCGAATCACTTGCAGATCGTCTATGTTGGGGGCCCTTCTTTGCTGGATTTTCAGAGGGTGAGTCCAGCAGATCATCGATCCACGAAGGCTAGCCATGTGACGATAGATAGCCCACTGAGGGTGTGCGCTGATGTTTCAAACTATTGCCTTGGAAGGGAAATTAGGCCAACCCATATACATAATATTGTTATTATTGGAATCTGGACCAACAATCCCGAAAGAGGGACTCTTGGGAGGGAGTTGTGGCAACTTTGATGATGGTGATGTGTACCCCTAATTTGCAGCATATATGTTTGAAGATTTTTCAAGGTTGATTAATGGCATGATTGCATATTTAGCAATAAAGGCCATGTGCTTATTAGTCTCAATTGATAAAAAAAAAGGGTTGCAAGTGCTCGGGCCGACTGCATAGCAACACACTCAATTCCACTACTTAGTAAACTGCATAGAGGACCAGTGATCTCCAGTCTACCTAGAATTTTAGAAAGGTCTCTATGAGCATCAAATATATCTACAAGAAAAGATGCAACATTCCTTTGGATGTCCTCATTTGAAGAGCCAAGCATTTCCAGGACCATTTGGAAGACTTTGTTAACAACAGTTCTCTCACGCAGAAGGTCTCCATGAGATGCAAGTGAAATCAAACAACCACACACCTCAAGTACATTCACTTTTGACTATGGATGATCTCCCAAAAGTAAAGCCCCCAACTGATATAAAATACTAGGATCTGCTTCCCGAATAAGGTGCCTAAGAACCTCTGCGGCAATTTTTTGAACTTTGATATCTGCATTTTCTAGTAGGTGTAAGAGTGCTGGAATAGATTCTGCACTCTGGACACAAGCACAAATATCTTCACTATGATAGCACAAATTTCTCAATACAAGTGCAACAACTTCTTTTTCTTTAACAGAGCCTGTTTCCAACAGTTTCACAAGAGGAGGTATTCCACCAGCAGCTGTTATAGCCCACTTGCCCTCGTCAACTTCCATAGATAAAATAGAAAGCAAAGCAACAACATATTCTTGTTGCTTCTCAATAGATAATCCCAGTAAAGATATCAAAATCTGAACACCCTCTCGTCCCTTAAGTGATTGCTAGATATCTGAACTAGTAGTCGATAGGACTCTTAAAGAGAATGTGAGCTATTCTTGCACCTCACTATTACTTGTAGTTACCAGTCCAACAAGCAATTTCTTTGCTTCTTTCTTTCATGCGACCAAATGCCTTCAATCTATCAAATGTTTCAAACAAACGCAAAGATTTCACCTGCGCGATTTCTGGAACCTGAATCTTTGAGATATTGGCAGCTTATGAAATTGACAGCTGCGTTAAATTTCATTGTTGACCTGTGGCTTGCCACGACCAAATTTAGAAAGTGTCCACGTGGTATTTCTCATCATTATATCTGCAATCTCTTTCACCTCTGTCTTTGCGAGCTGTCTAAACACAATCATCTCATCTGCCAGATCAAGCCATAAGTCAACACATAGCCCAAGCCATATGTCAATCTATATGCCACGCAGCAGATTAAATCCACATACAAACGCAAGTGCCAACTCCATTCTTTTCATAAGTTGAAAGGTGCCCGAAATGTTGCAGATGGCTTGTTGCCTGTGTGTTTGATGAATTAAACACATACACGGTCTCATACAGTCATCTCATAAATTGTGCCTCCCTCAACAACAGCATGAACACGGTCTTCCATGACTCTTGACTATGTTTTGCCAGGATGAAAAAGGGTTTTGCAAATGACAGTGAGTCTGCGCTTCCTGCCAACTGACTGGCAACAATCGAATACCTCATGGACTATGATGAAAACACTGGATATACAGCTCATAGGAGGGAGCTTGGCTCCAGAGCACTGAAAAGGCACTGAAGGTAAATTCGATAGTCTGGGTGTACACCCTCTTCATGAAGACGAAGAAGAGGACTTCCTCAGTAGGGAAAATATAAGACTTGGCAATGATTGTAACTGTGGAAAATGTGAAAATGAAACATCAAGTGAACTAGTGGTATCGGGCTTCCCAAATTCAACAATCTTGTAGGTCTCATTATATTGAGCTGTGAGAATAACAAGCCAGTCATGCAGTAACAATCTGCCCTCCTTCATACCTTGCTCCAAGGAAGTTGAAATCACCTTGTGAACCAGGATAGAAAGTATAACTTCTGTATCAGCACTATCATACAGCTCATTGAGATTTCTCGCTACTCCATACTGCAGTGTGCGTATTTTCAACCTCCGCTTAAGTGAATACTTTGGCCTGTCTGGGGAAATAGATCCTTGAAATTTTCTTCAGGCAGTATAATGACTGTATATTGAAATGCAAATTGCAAAAAAGGGGGAGCATCTGAGTTCCTGCTAAACACCTTCAAAATTAGAAATGAAACTTGATAATATTTCCATTAATTATCATCTATCGTTAGGAACCCTTCTCATGGCATTCGGATTAAGAAAAAATGGATCTATGCAAAATTTGTAGCGTTCTAAAATGCGTTTTCTTCTTTCACCAGCTAACTCGCCTTATGATTCGTTGGTTAGCTGGTGAAAGCACTGCCTTTCACCAGCTAACTAGTCGTAAAATCACGTTGTGTGCTGGTGAAAGCTCTGACTTAGCCCAAAATGAACTTTCACCTCCAAAACTGCAATTCCATCAAAACTCAATGTATCTCTGCTTATTCAACAATATTGAAAATGATCTACGTGCTCATAAGAAGATCTTATTTTCCTGTCTACTCTTACATCTAGCCAATAGAAGTATACTGATCAAGTAAAAGCATACTTCCAATACAGCCATGTCAGAAACTGATTTACAGGCATCATGCTAGATCTTGACCCGAAAAGTAATGAAAGCCATATCATGCAGAAAAGAGGTTTGAGCGGATGATAAATATAATCTCCTTCTGACAAAAATATTTTTGGATTTATGTTGCTCATAGAATCTAAATAGCCAGCAATAGGGTCATTGAATTCATAAAGAAATACCTTTTGGAACTGGTGATCCAACTGACTGTGTTGCAGCTGCTCTTCTTTTCCTTCACAAAACTCAATGTCGAATGTAGATAGCTTGATCTCTGCTGGAGGAAAATACAAACTGAATTTCTGATTTGAACCTTTCTGCTCCTCTTTACCATTACTCTCCTCATATGTACTGCAATCTGCCTTGGTTTGCAAATCTAGAAAATGTGGGTTGCCCATAACATATGCTGTTGATTCAAATCTGGGATTTTGATTTTCTCTGTAATTGGGATCAAGAGACTCATGACTAGTATCAATTACAACATCAACACATTCTTGATCATGATTCTCGTGTTCTAGCTGAAGATTAGACAGTCCTTGCGAATCTGGAATTTGTAGGCTGTCCTCATAAATCTCTTCAGATCTGAAACTATCACTTGCAAATCTATCAATCTGCTTAACATCTTCAAAATTTTCAGAAAGAAAAATCTGATCTTCATAACAACTTACAACAGTAGATGCATTTGATATGATGTTAAAAGCATCACTAAAGTTATCATGGTGTAGATTATTGATCTCCTGATTATGATGAATAGTATCCTCTACAGCAACATATTCTTCATGAGTGTCGGGATCTTTATACAATAAACTAAACTCATGACAACATTGAGGATAGAGAAGATCAACTGAAAATATGCCATTGCAAAACACATGAAAGGCAGAATGAAAATCAGCCAAAGAGCTGATACTAGCAATAGGCAAAGACAGGTACCAATAACCAGCAATCCCTTCTAATGAAAAATAGAATAACCGAATCTGAACATCCTCATGTACTACTTGCAACCAATGCATGTAATCATGAAAGTCCAGCAAATGTTCAGCTGGCACTTCCCACTCTTCTCCTCGAAATCTGGGAAGACTGTTCTCCCATTCATCTCTAGTAGGTACTTGATTAGGGAAACCAACAATATTTGAAAAATCACGGAACGCATACCTCTTGGCTAAGATCTTGTTCATATCATACCAGTGAAGTTGCCAATAGATCCGTCCTTCATGGAGTCGCCACTGAATTCGTCCTTCATGGAGTCGCCAGATAGATGATTACAACTGAAATAATGTCTAGGCTCTGTCTATCATCAAAGCTGGATCTTGTCGTCTCCCAAGGAAGCTGAGCTTCAATCTCGTCTCCCCGGCAACAGCGCCATTTTGTTATCACTCCAAGAAACTCCTTAGAGTTGTAGACTAAGGATGCTTGGTAACTTTATAAATCATGAACAATGAAAGTGTGGATCAATGGGATAATAGAGAGGAGCTAATGAGAAGACAACTCACAATGCAATCGAATGAAAAAGTGCTTTTAGGAATCAATGAACAGACAGAGTAATATCAAAAGGTATGGAGAAAACTGATCTAGATAATCAAGTACATCAGTGTGTAGGATCATACAAGCCAGCAAGAATTCCTTTAGTTCAAGTTTATGAGCTAAATAGGAAGATGAAAGTTCTTAATAGCTGAGCTAAACTGAAATAAAGTACAGAACATGGAATAGATGAAGAAATTTGTCATTAACAACAAAAGAAGACTGATTCTGTATTGAAAAATAAGTGTCTTAGTACAATAGCCAAAGAGTATCTAAACTTGAACCCTTAGTGCTCCAAATGTCTTTGGCTTTATAGACTTACAAGATGAAATCTAGATCCTTGAAAGATGGATCAGATTTACTAAAAATAGTCAAATCAAAACAGATACAACAAGTGTAGGATGAGATCCTATGAAAATGGATCTAGAATGGAAAATCAAAACAAAATAGGAAAGGTTCTATTTAATGATCTCTAAAAATAGAAGATTGCGGATGAAGTGCAGTTTTAGCCTCCCAAGGCTATTTGATTTGGTCCTCCAAATCTAAATTCGAATTGGGTGATGTGTCATTTGATCCCTATCAATTTGCCCTTGAAAATGACCAAATCTAGTCAAAAAATTCCCTTTTGACTTTCATCTCCAAGAATGGCCTCCAGATTTTGATTTGATAATTCATAACCAGCTTATTGAAGAAGATTTCAAACCATTCAAACCCAAAAATTCCTGATCTGGGTGAAAATTTGGCTATTCTGGCCGTGACAGGCTTTCACCAGCTAATTTACCCGAAAATCTGCTCTTTAGCTGGTGAAAGGCAGAGCTTTCACCAGCTAACTAGTTATAATTTTGCCTTCTGCGCTGGTGAAAGCACATATTTTTTCAAAATCAAATTTCTCAGTCATGGAGAGTCCGTTTTTCATGATTAAATAGTCGATCGACATCTACAAATCATAAGATTTCCAATGGTGCTTTCATATCTACATTTGGATCTCGGGAAGCTAGTCAAATTTTTCCTACAAGATTAGGCATCGTTCTTTCAAAAATGCCAGTGCGTTTTTGATCGCTAACAAAAGGAAAAAAAGTTGTGCCTCAAGATATTGTTGAATATTTTTGAGCTCAAGAGCCTTGATTAATGACTAGTTCTCGAGCCAACACATGAGTCCATTGTATGGTTTTTTTGCAAGCCCATGAGTGTGTTATATGAGTTACGAATTAATGTTGATGCATGTTGGAGGTAAGGGGTTACATGGGATAAGTTATAGAGGATAATGGTTATGAATTATAAGGGTATAAAGGTTATACAAGTGATGAGTTATATTAGGGTTTATAGAGGTTAGGTGTGATTGAGTTATAATAGTTAGGTGTTAGGTGTCTTAAGGTAATTCCTTAATTCATCTACCAAAACTTGATTATAGCCTAATAAATCATCAAGCATAGACATCAATATTAAGCTCATCACCTACTATGGAAAAAGGAGAAGTCTTTTATAAAAATTCCTTTCAATGTTTTCCATTTCCATGTCTCACATTTTTACTCATATACCTTGTACCATTTATATGTTATATATTCTAATATTGTATTTGGGAAAATATGTGGCCATAACATCTCATCACAATGTCCAATTAGATGAGTGTATTCTATGATATTATTCTAAAAAACAAGTGGTATTTCCCTTATTGATAAGAAATATTTGACATTGTCCTCAGGGATAGCCTCAATCCTCCAACATACCCTCTCTCTAGAGTCATAGATTTCCATCCACTATTCATAGAGCTCAATGTTCAAATTATAACCCATAGATATTAAGGACCCTTAATGCACCTCTCCTATGAAATTAGGTTTAATATGCTCATCATTTTCATTTAGGGCCCGATACAAATCCTTAATTCCATACTATTCTTCCCACTATTTTGACCAAGGTTTACCTTCCTCAAGGTATAGAGGTATGATAATTCTTCTTCCATTTCCTTCGAGCTTTATCCTATCCTTCTCTATAGAGATTGTTTCTTTCATTTTTCTTCCCCAAGGTCTTCCCACAAGGTATTCATACACCATACTTTATTCAAATAGGTTGATGATATCAAAGTTTGTAACGTTTTATATTCCCATAATGCTTGATTTGACCCCTTTGTACAACCCAATAGGTTCTATAAACCTTTGGTCATATAAATTAGAAAAATTTCTAGAATCGACCAAGTGGGGTCTCCCCATCTACAAATTTCTAGACTTGACTGGTGCTCGAGCCAACACATGAGTCCATTTTATGGGTTATTTGCAAGCCTATGAGTGTGTTATATGAGTTAATAATTAACATTGATACATGTTGGAGGTAAGGGGTTATAGGGGTTAAGTTATAGAGGATAGTGGTTATGAATTATAAGGGTATACAGGTTATACAAGTGATGGGTTATATTAGGGTTTATAGAGGTTAGGTGTGATTGAGTTATAATAGTTAGGTGTTAAAGGTTACATTAATGTTAGGAAGTAGGTTCTATAAATAGTTAGACATTATTGGAGTTATATTAGGGTTTATGGATGATAGTGGTTCTAAGATTTAGTGATTATATGGTTAGAAGTTATAGAATTTATAGATTAATTAAGTATTACATGTTATATGAGTTAGGGGTTTATAAATATTCCATAGAAAAAAACAATTTTTGGGGGTTTATAAATATTCCATAGGGGTTTAATTAAGTATGTGATAGAAAACAACAATTTTTGGGGTTTATAAATATTCCATACGATAAAAAATCTTTAATATGGAAGACATGTTGTTCCATAACCTTGGAATAGATAATGAGATCATATTGATAATCAACCATCGTCTTACCAATAAAATCATGGTAGGAATGATCCATGGCCCTTTGAAATGTTGCACCAGTATTCATCAACTCGAATGAAATTCAAACATAAGCATAAGTCCCCTACAGGGTTGTGAAAGGTGTCTTAAGGTAATTCCTTAATTCATCTACCAAAACAAGTGGGTGTAACGTGAGTCTAATTTGAGTCCAGAAACCCTCCTATATCGTTAAGGAATGTGAATAGTCTATCCATGTAAAATTTCAGTGCATACAGAAAGAGTTTGAAAAAATTTCAACGTTGGCCCCATTTGCAGGTCACTGTTGCCCATGTCTAGTACTCCTAGTACAATGTATTTTCTTTTTTCCTTTTAAATTTTGTTTGACAGTATACACGTTGTTGCATCTAGTAATACAAGGACATATTTTTATTGTGTTGATTAAACAATGACCGAAAAAAGAGGGATTTTTCATCACAACTATGACACATATACATTAATGTATAATATACAATGTAGAACCTGAAAGAAAAATGAAGAAAGGCTGATGCAAACTTAAAACTTGTGTCAACCAATTTGTGCACTAATTTGTGTCACTGTTGCCCATGTCTACTGACTTGTGAATGGCTTCGACTTAAATTTTTCAAGACGACCTGGGAAAGGTTGGGCGCCCAAACACAACATAAGGTGAGTTTGCAAGAGGGGTGTCCACATGAGTTATCGTAATGAAAACAAGGCAGGGTATCCAAAGGCAAGGCAAGGCAAGGAAAGTTTGCAAGAGGGGCGCCCATAAGAGGAAACACAACAAAAATGAGGCAGATCACCAAACACAATGCAAGGCGAGTTAGCAAGAGGTGTGCCCACCCACATGAAAGGCACAAAAATAGCCACACAAGGGAACACTAGGCAAGAAGACGAGATAGATGCCGGATAAGGAGAATTTTTGGCTTTGAATTAACTTTTTCAAGACGGCACAGGAAATCTTGGGTGCCCAAAAACAATGCAAGGTGATTTTGCAAGAGGGGCGCCCACATGAGTAATTGTAACGAAAACAAGGCAGGGTTTGTAAAGGCAAGGAAGGCGAGTTGGAAAGAGGGGCACCCACAAGAGGAAAGGTAACAAAAATGAGGCAGAGTGCCCAAACACAACACAAGGTGAGTTGGCAAGAGGTGTTCCCACCCACATGAAAGGCACAAAAAGGGTCACACAAGGGAGCACTAGGTAAGAATACGAGCTAGATGCCGAATATGGAGCAATTTTGGCTTCAACTTAACTTTTTCAAGACGACCTGGGCAAGGTTGGGTGCCCAAATGCAACACAAGGTGAGTTTGCAAGAGGGGTGCCCACATGAGGAATCATAACGAAAGAAAGTGCAATAAGTCTCCAAGAAATGTGGGTGTCCTCAATAATAAGCATAAACATAAGTGCAAGAAACATCCATAAGTGGGCATCTTCCTTCATGATCTAGGACATAAGACCATGAAACCCCTAGGCCATCCAAAGATCAACTTGTAAACCTACCTTTGTGATGAAAATCACAAGAGTAGTGAAAAAATACTAGTGTAGGCCTCATGTAAAATGAGGGGTAACACTAGCAACAAAATCTGGATAATTTTGAGCATAATCATAATTTCATTCCTCTTTCCAATGCCAATTTCTAGTAGGTTTGATTCCTAGCTTCCAACCCCAATGGATGAACCATCAATAAATTGACTTCATTAACTCAAGTGGACCTATTGTTGATTCTCTTGGTTAAAGTGGATTTAACCACTTTGTTTGATTATTGAATTACCAAGTCGAGTTGATGTCGTAGAAGCTTCAATTCACCCACCACAAATGTCATGCACTGACCCCGCATAGTGAGTAGTGAATGGGGCCAACGTTGAAATTTATTCAATATGTATTTTTATGCATCGAAATTTGACATGGTTAGACTAGACACATGCCTTGACGGTATGGGAGGGTTTCAAGACTCAAGGATGTATGATGTTCCTACATAATCTTTGAGATCATCCACATTTTCATCAACGTTCATCATGCACCTTCCATTGTCATCATTCGTCATTCCCTTCTATAGAATCGTTGTCAAAACTATCTTGAAATTTGACATGGACCTTCCAATACACCCATCACAAACTTCTTCCACCCAACCCACACAATGAGTAGTGAATGGGGCAAACATTGAAATTTTTTCAATCTGTTCCTGTATGCGTCGCAATTTGACATGGTTAAACTAGATAGTTGCCTTGAAGGTATGGGAGGGTTTCAATACTCAAGGATGTTTGATGTCCCCACATAATACTTAAGGATGGTTTGATTAATGGATTACCAGGTCAAGTTGATGTCGCAGAAGAATCAATTTACCCACCACAAATGTCATGCATCGACACCACGTAGTGAGCAGTGAATGGGGCCAACGTTGAAATTTATTCAATATGTGCTTGTATGCATCGAAATTTGACATGGTTAGACTAGACACATGCCTTGATGGTATGGGAGGGTTTCAAGACTCAAGTATGTATGATGTCCCCACATAATATTTGAGATCGTCCACATTTTCATCAACGTTCATCTTGTTGCACCTCTCATTGTCATCATTCGTCATTCTCTTCAATAGAATTGTTGTCGGAACTATCTTGAAATTTTTCATGGAACTTCCAATACACCCATCACAAATTTCTTCCACCGAACCCGCATAATACTTAAGGATCTTATAACACCCATCATGATACTTAAATATGTTTTATGTGTTAATGTTTTATGCTGATATTATAGTTCTTTGCATTTCATAAAGATAAGAGCATAACAACCACAAGATCACTAAGAAATACACATCCACAAGTACACAACATTTATCCTGGGAAACCCTCTAGGGGAAGAAAACCCAGCAAAAACTTCCTTATCATAAATAGC
>JASDQU010014640.1:93129-114205 GCA_032191745.1 Picea mariana | reverse complement strand
AGAGTGACTTATTCAGCATCGTATTACTCAGATGAAGTATGGTTACAAAATATGATGCAGCTGATAGTAATGGTGATGCTCATGATCTAGTCATGAAATAGTCTAGATGACTATATTGATGCTACCGGGTAAATGGTATGTTTTGTGCTCAAGTCCATTACCCGTAAATACCTCTCTAGCTAGGAGGGAGTGTTAATATTATGGTAGCTGCAGGAGGTATTACCTCTACATGTGAACCTGACGAGAATAGAAGACTCCGAGAAGCAAGAGAAACCCTAATGAATTGGCCAATAACCCTAGAAGCCTTATCGGCTCAAGAATATAATTCATATTAGGCTATTAGCCTCCAAGAGAAGAAGTCGACCAGAATTAATAATAATATACTGAACAGACACCTACCTAGAAGGAGAAGTCGGCTCCAGTAAACTGGCAGGATTACTATAAATATAGGGTGCCAGTTTCTCATTTGTCACATATCAGGACTGCAGTTTTCCCAGTTGGTGCACACTGTAGTTACAGCTGGTGCGCAGGTTTGGAGGAGGGTTGCAGGTGCAACTGCAGCAGTAGCAAGTTTCAGCATTTGTCTTGGATATCTCTTGGCTAGGGTTTGGACTATCTGATCAGCTTTTTGTGATGTGCTATCCTTGGGGAGAGATGCGCTGCTCTTTGTTTGGCTATCTAGCCTAGGGTTTGCTTCCGGAGGAATTCTTAGGTCAAGGTTAAGGTGCTCGGAGGGAGGCTTCGGCTTGTGGTTGGGAGACGAGGGTATCGTCGTGGTAAAACGAGCACACAATCCTTTATATTCTAATAGGGATGGACCTGACCAAGATGGATTATCCTTAGCCTCAGGTTCCTGTGGCAGATGAACATCCTCCTTTAGCTTAATTTTCTCATGTTTTTTCTATCTATTTTATATTTTTTCCAGTTTCATAGGCATGAGATATCTAGCCCCACTTCCTTTCAGTCATCAACATGATAGGAAAACTCATATTAGATTTTTCTCAATTGTTTATAATTTTTATTATTCACTCCTCTATATTCTTAAAATATAATAGTTTTCCAATCCTGTTATTCTAGACAAACTGCTACATTGTTGTTGGTTTGATTTTCTAAGCGATAAACCAACAACATAGTTTTCATACAATTTCCCTTAAGATAATACAAATATTGTGGATAGTTTAAAAAAAACATTATATAAAAAGATTTATTATAAAAAAACCACACACTGGATTAATTGAATATAATTTTCTTCTTCAAAGATTTTTTTCAGTGCTAACTCCCAACACCCTTTACATGATATATATTTGAATTATTTAATATTAAGTATTAAAATTAACAATTGGTATTGGATAAAAATAGCTCCATGGTAGTGATTTATGAGAGGTTAGATATGTAAGTTGATGGTGATAGCAACGCTTGATAATTCGTTGTCCAGACAATGGTTTTGGAAAAGTGACTTTGGAAGAGGGGATGACTTGGAAAAAGTATAAAGAGATTTATTATATAATAAAAATATATACGCAATACATTAATTGCATAGAATTTTCTTCTTCAAAAGTTTTTAGAGTGCAAATTCTAACCATCTTTTATTTTTATGTAATATATGTTTGAATTTATTTATTATTAAAATATTTGGTATTAGAGTAAGACAACTCCATAATAATGATTTAATGATTTATGAGAGATTAGATGTGTAAGTTGATGGTGATATTAACATTTTTCATGATATTAGTTGTCTCGATGATGGCTTTGGAAGAGAGGATGATATCCTTGGAGAGAGTAGTGATTGATTAAAAAGAGATCTGACAAAGAAAATAAAAAGAAAGAGTTTATAAACTAGGTTGAATTAACTAATGTAGAGGAGATTGTGTGATTATACTTTAATATACACCAAGAAAGACATGAGAGGCCACATATGAGAGCTCATTGCACTCATGCAATTGAGATAGTTAAAGTGAGATCTCCCTTAAACTATTGGACAACAATCCCCACATACAAGTCTAATAACCCTAATGAGGTATAGTTTCTCCAATCCATAAGCATCTTGGACTATTGAATAATTATTTGTCTTCCACTGCATCCCTCTCTTTATTCAATCGGCGGGCCTTCTTAAATTGTGAATTCTTCAGTAAAGTCTTCTTCATTATATGTATTCAGTGGATCTTCAATAAGAGCTATATTTCTTGACTCTTTAATCTTCCCTTTGAGAATATCACTAGCATGAATTTTACAATTAATTGCTATATGACTCATTTTTCCACAGTAGTAACATTCTATCTCCCGCTTGTCTTTAGTTAATCTATTATGATTGTTTCTTGAGTAGAATGCCATCTCAGATTCATTATCACTTTTTTATCTCTTGTAATGGATCTCTTTTATTTAGCTAAGAGTGCAACAAACATATCTTCTAGAATTTGTAAGGAAACTAGCTTATAGTAAAAATGACATTGTTGTGTTTAAATAGTAGACTATTTAACAAAATGGCATTGGTGTCCTCTCCATCTACCACAGCCTTGACCTCTACTAGTTTTCTAAGAATAGATCTCAGATTGTTTATGTGACTAGACATGGTAATTTTAGCTAACATCTTAAAACTGAATAACCGTAGCTTCAAAGAAAACTTTTCATTTGCCACTTTTGCTCAAACAATCCATTCAACATATCCCATATTTCCTTCAATGATTTCTCCATATCTATGTGATGTAATTACGAATCTGCAATAGCAAGGCCAATGATGGATTTGGCTTTATCATCTCTAATTTTCCATTTGAGTAATTTAATTGGATCTCTTAGTGTTGTCTCAGTCCCTTTTACTATTCCTCATAGGGATTTGTTCATTAGTTGTATTTGGATTTTAACTTTCCAATGCATGGAAATTGAAACTAGAGTATTTCTCTAATGGAATTTCCATGCTTATAATCAACAAAACAAATTGTTTTGGAAATGTAAATACTGAAAATAAGTGAACAATTGTAAACTTGAATATATGTCCCCTCTCAAATGAAAAATAGAATTTTTTCTTCTTATGATTGAAATACCTTTGTCCAATTTTCTAAAGTCAATGAAAGCCATAATTCCAATGACCCAACTTAAATGCTCCTCTCCTCTTCACGTATCATGAAATATCTGAAGCAGGTTCAATCTTTGATAGGAAGGAACATTTTTGCAAGAATTAGAGATAAATTGAACTCCAAAATCATGACAAAACACTACATTAAATTTTAGAGTTATGAGTCTCTTTGTATTGAAATATTGTTCCACAAAGACACTGAGAGCTTGAAATCTTTATCAACTTCAAATGTTACTAGATTTCTTCATGAAAATAATATGGTTACAATTGAGCTTAGATCTATCTTTCAAACTTATTCCCTCAATACATCAACTTCAAACATCCCTAAAATCGACCAAAGAACTATATTACAAAAACAATTATGCATGTGTGAAGAAATCTTAGGTTATAAAATCACTAACAGAGCTACCATTAATTATAGGTACATATTTATTGAACATCATCTTATAGGACATAGGTAACTGATCTTCAATGTATCACATAATGCATTGTATGTTGTGGTAACCATCACATCTCTCCTCTAGAATCTGGATTGTTGGAGCCTTGCCAAAAACCTCGTGCTCCTCATGGCTACTCCTATCTATAATTTTGTTGTAAAATCCTCCTTTCCACCTAAAAATTATCTTCGAAATAAATATGTCCACCTCAATGCTCTCTCCACCTCAAATCTCTCAAATTGTGAAGAAGTTCCTCAACTTTGATACCATAAAAGAATAAAATCTCACTAAATGGGATGCACAATGAAATGAATATTAAACAACGAGATGAACTCAAATGAGATATTCAATATCACTCTGGTTCACCATTGAAATAACATTTTCCTCTTTTATAGAGATTTCAAATGGTTATTAGATCTAAAGTCTACTTATTATTTGAGAGGAAGTGGTTGAGTGATTATCTTAACCATCATCCAACAATAAGTCAATGCATAACAACTTGATATTATTACATATGTAAGCCTTATAGTCTAACATTGTTATGAGCCATATACAAAAATAAAAAATTAAAAAATCCTAGAGAAACAATGGAAAAAGAGGCTAGTGACCCATGTATTATGATGGATAGTGACTTTTTCATATGGACTTCAACAAATACAATGTTTCTATTTTGTATGTAAAAAGATCTAGTTAAAGGAAATTAAAAAGATGAATATTGAAGAAAGATTGAAAATGAAGAATGAAGAAGACTAAAGATGAAGATTGAAACAAAAGATGAAGATGGAAGACAAAATATTGCAAAAGACTAAAGAAGATTGATAGGACCAATAAAACGACCAAAGATCTAAGAGACCGGAAGAAATGAAGATTGAATCACAAGTATTCATTAAGGTGGAGTATGAAGGATTAACTCCTCCATGTTATATTTGATGACTACATTGTAATATGTTAATGAAGTAGAGAATGCATAAAAGTATATGTATGAAGCAATGATGAATGCAAAGAGAGAAGTTATGGATGAGATCTTATAGAATCAATTGAGATATTTAGGAAGATATTATTAGATATAGTTGAATTGAATATCTTATTGTGACTTGTTTGTTATGGTTACCTAAAACTATATAAAGGAACCTATTATATAATAGAAACACACACGAGAATGGATTAATTGAATAGAATTTTCTCCTTCAAGATTTTTTGAGTGTAAGGTCTCAATGCTCCTCAATTGATATATGTTTCCTATTGTATCATAAAACCAACAAATAATACAAAAAAATGATTTAATATTGAGACTACAATATTATGATTTGTTAGAGGATTTTTATTTTGATCATAATTTGTCACATTCAAATAGCATAATATTTTGAAAATAAATTTTGGATTAATTTTAATGAAATAAATATGCCTTAAAAACTAGCACCTAAACTAAAAAGAAATTCATATAAATATGATTCCAAAATATTTAGCATAAAACACTCAATCCTTGCTATTATTATGGTAAGATTATCCCTATGTGAGTAATTCATTGAGGAATACATCAACATAGATTCGTCTAAACACAAATATGTTAAGCATTGAAGAGGGATTACAAAAACCAAGGGGAAAACTTCTTGTTCTTAAAATATTTAGGTTAAGTTGGATATGTGTATGTTTATATTATTATTATTATTATTATTATTATTATTATTATTATTAATAAAACAATAACAACAACAGTAGGTTTTGGTTATTTAATTTTTATATTTTAAGTTTTATTGTTTTTTTTTTTCATTTTTTCATTTTTATTGTAGTACATTACACATCTCATACGTATTTGGTTGTAGAATGCAACTTGTTTCTCTCCATACAATAAATGCACTTTTTAAGTTTTGGTGAACAAATTAAGCTCTTATTTTTCTTTGTCATTGGTGAACTTTTCGAATGTTGAGTTAATAAATAAATCACTATTTCTTTTAACAATGGTATCAAAATTTTAACACAAAGATTTCAAAAAACAATTGAAAATGTGTTGAGAATTAAACTTGGAAAAGAGAGGGAAAGAGAAGTTAAATTTGTAAAACCTATGATGCCAAATATGGCATATCCTATTATTTAGTATCATATTAATTAGTCACTATTTATTATTCATACATATATCCACACAACACATCTCACATAGGAGACAGGGGAGGTCAAGGAAGCACACATATTCATCTCTCAACCAATTAATTATTATATTATTAGGAGGGTGATTGTCATTGTAGACACCACATTGGTATACGGATCATGATTTTCAAATGTATAATATCATGTATATTATTCATTATTCGATATTCACACACACCACACAACATGTCCCACAATGGAACAGAGGTAGCTCAAGCTAGGATACATTCATATCACAATCGATCAAATATTATGTTAGTGGGGAGAACTACCTCTATGAACACCTATATTGGCATACAAATCATGGTATGTTGGGATTATATGTTATCATGGACCAAAGCTCATATTTAATGTTAGATAGCACACAAGAGGATAAGATATTTTAAAGTTGTAGAAAGTATTCCAAGATACCAAACAAAACGAATTCCATTATTTATTATCATGTTACTAATCATTATTTATTAATTACACATGCATTCCCACACAACACATCTTATAGAGGAAGAGGGGGAATTCAAGCAAACATGCCTATTCATCTCACAACCAAATAATCATTGTGATGGTAAGAGGGCCACTACCCATGGGAACCTCCTTCAGTATAAGGATCATGATATGTTGGGATTTATATGTTAACATAAACCATATGGAATAACACATAAGATAAGAAGATATTTTAAAGTCATAAAAATTATTCCAAGATGTCAAACATGACATATCCAATTGTTTATTATTTATTTCTATTATTCATTTAAATCAATAACATACCCCACCTATCCAATAAAAATAATATGTAACTACAACAAGTAGAATTAAAATTTGATGAATTTTAAAACCAGAATCACAAACATCAAAAAAGTAATTGCTTAAACATATAAAAATGTATTCACAAATCCACATTATAACTAAGAAAAATAAACAAAAGCATTGATAAACTAGAGTTAACATCCCAAGAGACACATGAGTCCAATATCAACTAGTATGGGGAGCATATTAAACTTAGGGGTTTGCTCCCAACTATTAGAAGGCTCAGTAAACAAGTATGCATTCCCAATGTTATAACCCAAGGGGGGCATATGTGGGGTTAAATGTATATGATGTGACCCCAAGGGGGGCATATATGGGGTTAAATGTATATGATGTGATCCCAAGGGGGGGCATATATGGGGATAAATGTACATGTAATGTGTAAATGTATATGTATTAGAGTCAACCTAATAGTAAAGGGGCCTCATGCTAGTGTGTGAATAAGTATCTATAGATATCATGTATTCATTATTGAGGACATGTGAATTGTGATGTATGAATGTATTTGGTTATGTGGAGGAGGTTCTCATATTCTCTAAGGAGTTATTGTGTAACTCATATCTCTTATCTATATTGGAGTTGTGATCCACACTCACATTGTTGTACATGGTGTGTACTTATGGTTTATTCTAAAATTTTAAGCATTTGGTACACAACATTTATGTTATGACCCAAGGGGGGCATATATGGGGTTAAATGTATATGATATGATCCCAAGGGGGGAATATATGAGGTTAAATGTACATGTAATGAGTAAATGTATATGTAATAGGGTCAAACTAATATTAAAGGGGTCTCAAGTGTAGTGTGTGAATAGGTACATATATATATATTATGTATTCATTATTGAGGGATGTGAATTGTGATGTATGAATGAATTTGGATATTTGAAGGAGGTTCTCCTATTATTTAAGGGTTTATTATGTAACTCATGTTTCTTGTCTATATTGGATTTGTGCTCCATGCTCACATTGGTGTACATGGTGTGTACTTCTGGTTTCTTTTGATATATTAACTATTCAGTAAATAAAATTTGGTATCAGAGCATCGATCCTAGGGTTTTACTTCTTCAAGCGAATCATCTTGGAATTTTCATTATAAATTTTTTCTATGATTCTTCAGACAATGAAATTTGGATATTAATTAGAATAAATAGCAAGGTACATGTGATAAAAGTTTCAAGTTCTGGGTCATTATACTTTCAGAGATATATCCCATGGAAGTTATGGATTTTTACAATCATTGGAATCAATCTCAAATAAATCATTTTGGGAATTTCATTATAAATTTTTCTTAGTAATGTTTTAGAATATGAAATTTTCATAATACTGAGAAAATACAATGAATTTTGCGTAGTAAAAATGTCATATTTTGGATCATTTTAATTTATGAGATAGAGTCTGTGGAAGGTAGGGTTATCTGACCAATCCTATAACTAGTCTCAAACAATGCCACTATCAATGCCCGTATCCATATCTTATTTAGTGAGGATACAAATTCAAAGCCCTAGTTGCATTTGAAAGAGGAAAGTTTGTAGTATTTCTAATACAAATTTCAGAATCATGTATTAAATATTGGAAACATGGCATTTTGTATAAGTTTTCTCTCTAGAAAAGGCCAAAAATCAACAAGGTTTGGGGAAGTTACAATAAATTTCATATGGCACATCAAATTTTGGTTAGACATATGACATTACAAATAAGACATATCAAAGTAATACATGACGAAATTTCAAACTCAAAAGGGCCAAAATTTCATAAATACATTAGAAGGAAGGTCGGTTAGAAGGACAAAATACAAATCATGGTTTTCAAAGGTATGCTCACTTAACACTATCATAACTTTTGATTGGGATTTCCGATTGAGGTGAATCAAAAGCCATTGGAAAGAGAAAATTTAGAATATTATATGGGGAAATTTATTATAACAATTTGAGATCATTAGCCTTAATATACCAAAGTTGTAATTTGAGGGTTGGGGTTAGACCTCAATTAAGAATCAATGGAAATACCTAAATTTACAGGAGATGAAAATAAAGACAAAATCAATCCTATGGAATGGTTGAGGTTGGTAAAGGAATATGATAGGAATCATTTTAACAATAAGAATTATTTTTTTGGGTGAATCTCAAGAGTGGTGAATGAGTATTGATTTTGATACTAGATGGAACAACACATGGGAAGACTTTGAAGAAATATTATCAAATAAATGGATTAGGGATACAAAATGGGAGGACATGTATAAAATTCAGGAAGAGTTAAAAGTAGCAAAAGAAGAGATCAACAAGAAAAGTGATGATCTATCTAAGATACGATACCTTAATGAAGACCTAGTTAAAGAAGTTCAAAAATTAAAACAAGGAAAGACTAGAAAAGGAAAGTGGGAAAAGGATGAGTCAAGGCCGGAAAATTTGGAAAAGAAAGATGAAGAGATATGTATATTACGAAATAAAAATAAAAAACTATTGGATGATGTTAAGAGATTGAAAGAAGATTTTTTTTTTATCAAAATCAAGAAGAAACGAGGATCTTGGATGCAAAATCTACCAAAAGACTTGAAGAGGAAATTCACAAGAAGGTTGAGGAATCCCTAAATATTGAGGAGGTAAAATAAAAAATGAAATCCAAAATGGAAGAAGGATGTCATAATTTAATAAATGGGGTGACATTGCAGCTTCAAAAGGAGAAATAAGACAATATTCAAGAAGGTCACTAGAAGATGCTTGAAGAAGTTGAATGTAACATCTCGTTCTACTGATCACACTTATATTGACTTATTCTTTGAGGACACTTGCATGCAAGTGATCTGGCTATAGTACATTATGATTTCATTTCGATTGTGACTTATATATGATGTTGATGATGTATTGTAATTCATTGTTACTTTCAGATGTATATGCATTAACAGATATTATTGATGAGTTCTCTTGAGTGTGTAGGACACATGATAGGTTATGGATGTTGATGGCATCAATGGACTTCCTTGGAATCCGGATTGAGTCAGGGAGTGGATTGTATTTTGTTTGAGTATTTCATTTTATGCACATGTGATATATGATTGATTACAATATGGTTTATATATATGGAGTATTAACATTATTTTTGTCAGTGGATGAAGGCTTGACGATGCTTGCTAATCTGACTCACATAAGGAGTAAAGGGGTCATGCACATAAACATTTGAGGGAGAGGTGTGGCAACATCCCTGTCATGACCTACTAGTACTCTTTTCATGACTTGAATTGTAGGTTAATGATAACCTAGTTCTAGAGTTACACGATGTTGTGAGGGTAGACTAAGAAAGTCGCTCACGAGGAAATCTAATGGGCATGTAATAAGGAGGAATCTTTATTCCTTGGAGGCCCTCAATCTCTCACAAGGTTGACCAAGTGGATTTTTGATTCCAAGTGTTGGACATACTTCCAAAACTAGTCAAAGCAAGTGGCACCCTTGGAGCACGGAGGTGCATCTTGAAGGGCACATTGCATGATTAAAATATGAGTAATAAAATCTAGATGACCTAGAAAATATAATGAAATGTTTAGACCTTGTTAGAACAAAATATTAATTAATCATTAAATTATAAGCTAAAAAATCTAACAAGAGTATAAGCCTAAGTCGAAGTCTAAGTTTAAACAAAGGAATAAATAAAATATTAAACAAGTTAAGGGAATTGAGATATAATCAAACTCTAAGATAAGAGGGAATAAGAATTGAAACTCTAAGATGAGATATTAAATAATAATTTCACTAACTTAAAACATAAATAATAAAAAAGATTTATAAATAAAAAGAAAATAAAACATGAGAGAATAGGTTGTCCACATAGAGGAGCATCTTAAGTCAATATACCACTAAGTCTAACTAAAAGAAGACCCCCAAACCAACTCAAACTAAGATCTAGTTAGGGAACACTCATTAAATGGGAATTTGGGGAACTAAGAGAAAAAATAGGAACACATCAAGGGGAATGTGAGGGAAAATGGTTTTTTAAATAAAATAAAAAGAGGAATTACTTGTGAAATCTTGGGAGAGTGTGACACATGTGTTGGGTGAATAATCATTTAATTTAATTATAAAAAATGATTTAGTTGTGCATGGGGACAAGTGTCATTGAAAAATAATTCTATAAAAGAAATGGAGAAGTGAAAAGAGGGAACTTTTGTTCAGTACTGTTACGCTGCCAAAATTTTTCTTGACTAAGTTTTACTTGTGAGAGTTGGTATTCCAAGACTTGTAGAGGGTGGAAACTCTTCCTTGTGAGGCAAGTTCTGGGTGCTATTGATTTCGTCTTTTTGTGTGTGGCCCCTTTGCTACTCGGGGAGCTAAGGGGGAAGAAGAGTACCCCTAGCATTGGTTGGCAGGTACCGATGAAGTCTGGGATTTTGCAAGCAAGGCAAAGGAAAAGAATACTACGAAGGATTCTGATCAATATTCCATAGAAACTAATTACATTTTGGTTACGGTAGATACAATTATTTATGTTTTAAGTTATTGAAATTATTCAATTAAATTTTGTAATGACTTGCACCAGATCGATCGATAAATTTATTAAAATTTGTAACGCTTATATGTAGAATGAAATTGGGATTAAATTAATATATTCAACGAAATGATTGAATATGTATACTACAGTACCTACATATAAAATTTGTTCCTTCCAATATTTATATATATAATTGTTCCTTTCTGAATTTATATATAATCGTGTTGTTGAAATTTAAATGTAACATAATCAGAATTAGAGAATTGCAATGTGGATCCCTTTTTCACACCTGATTGAAGTGAAGTATATATAAATTATACATACTTATAACTTGACCAATCAAAATCCTTGGCTACGGTAATCAAAACTTAATAATGGTTATGTCGTAAATCTCTTATATAATGAAAAGCTTCCATTGGTGTTCACCATATATGATATATTGAAAGTGTGAATTTGATTGTTTAGTTTGGTGAATTTTTAGTATTTTCTATGTTATGTAGATTGATGCTCAATGGAAATATAACGATACGGTGAAATGAGTTTTATTATATATACATATAAAGTCTATTACAGATCGATTGGTATTCAATAACCGAAAATATAAGGACATGTATAAATTACTTGTACAGAGAACTTTTTCTTTAGATAGAAGGTTATATTCAGTTTTCAAAACTGGGGGCCAAGGACAAGGTCTCATTCTCAGAGTCTATCTTGAAATTTATATTACACATGTGTGAGTAACCACTAAGTTCTATCATGATTACATACTCCTGCGTGAGTAGGAGTAATTTTCTAGAATGCAATCACTTCCTCCTAATTTTGCCTACATTGATAAACAATAGCCTTCCCTTCTACGTTGTATGACTATGATTATTGTTTCTCTTGTATTCTTAGGAATATACAGGTTCATGTTCTACACAACTACTAAATTTTGGGTCCTGGCTTGACCTTGTCATCTAGGCCTCGTTGATTTCCCTACTTTATATCCTTAATTCCTAACTTGCATTTGTTATGTGAGATGAAGTACTTACTTCGTTTGAATGTCTAAATCACAGGAATAAAATTGAGGTTATAAATTTTAACTAATTTGTTGTCAAATTCACGCACCCCAACCCGGCTACACTAACCTCCCAGTCCGGATTGATCACACATGGGATATGGAATGGCTCTCTCGGGATCACCGTAGACCCCTTGGCTTCATCCTTCCACAAGTCCTTTCATTTGCACAGGGGTGAATTTTCTAAAGTCTGTGCTATGCCTTTCCCATGATGCAATTGTCCATGTGACCACGGGTATGAATAGACGCTTAACAAAAAGGCACTATCAGAGTTTCTCATCGCCATTTCCCATAACGCGCACTTCTAACTACTATGAATTTTAACCAACAAAATTTGGTCACGAAGCAGTCTAACCGGCACCTGTGGGTACTATCTCGTCCTTCCACTTTCTTTGACCTTTCAATGGTCATATTTTCTTTGTCCACAATTGGACAATTGTTAGTACTTCCCTTGGCTTTGAGGATCAATAGTCCTCATTAGATCTGGACTCCCCTAGATCGACAGATCTCAGAGTTTGTGGTCATATAACCCAACAATGATTCAATACCCTGAATGTCCCACACTAATAGATAGATAGGATTGATATGCAATGATCAACAACTCTTGGGATTCGAGGTCATGATAACTCCAGGACGACTCACACCCCAAATGAAATATCTCGATCTACGACCATGATTAATTCGGACTAATGCAAATGGGTCTCGGCCATCTATTCCTTCTAACAAGGATTTCTACAATTCTTAAGGTCCCACCTTGGAACTTTTGTGACACTTTCTCTCCTAAGATTTGTCCCTTTCAAAAGGCTCACCTACGCACACTTTGCGCTACTCCTCTACTAGACAATTGGCTTAGGTTGATGGACAATTGGTGTATATTGTTGATTGTCATTGATGTCAACCATTGGATATTGATATTGTATATTTATGTCAACCCTTGGAGAATCCTAGTAGAGAATTACAGTAGCACAAAGGCATGGGTAAGGGACCCGAGTCCTTTTGAGGTACAAGGGCATGAAGATCAATGAATTTATAGGTAAGACTATTCTATATGTATAGTACATGTCATGCCATTTTTGGTTATATGTGGAACGTCACATAACTCCTCATGGTTAGAGAGTTATGGCATTGTGAAGTTGGAGAACCCTCATAAGTTATCTAGAAGCCCCTAGAAGGTCAAATAAGTCAAATTACTCTAGAAACTCCTGGAAGAAGTTGACTAGTCAAAGTGGGTGAAACTAGGATTTAATCATGGGTATAGTTGTTGCATTAAGAAAATATTTAAAAATAAATTAGTTGCAACAAGAATTTGTGAGTTTGATAATTATGGTAAAGTAGTTGTGATGAGAAGATTGGATAGTCAAAGTGGTTGACCAAGAAATAAATTAAATAATAAAGTGGTTGCAAGAAGAAGTTAGTTAAGAGAAAAGAAGCTATGAATTGAATAATTATAGAAAAGTTAGTTGCAACAAGAAGTTTTGAGTAAAGAGAAATTATTTAAATAATAAAGTAGTCAAAGTGGTTAAGTGGACAAAGTGGCTAAGTGGACAAATTTGGTTAAGTGGACAAAATGGCTAAGTGGAAAAATTTTGTTAAGTGGACAAAGTGGCTAAGTGGACAAAGTGGTTAAGTGGATACTTCTAGAGGAAGTTACTTGGAGAGTATAAATAAGAGAGAAAGGGTCTTCCATTAGTATCCATTGATCATATTGAATATATAAACGTGACTGAGGTAATCAAAGGATATATAAGGTGAATTTCAAAGGGAAGGTGAAGTAAATAAGGCCAAAATTCAAGGGAGGATAATGTCTTTTGATGATGCTTTCTAAGGTATGTTATTTATAGGTCATCTCACCATTTTTGCAATAACGTTTTTTCTACAATTATTCAGACATTGAAATCTGGAGGCCCTTGAGAAAACATATCTAGGTAATTGTGATAAACATTTCAGCTTGTGGGTCATTGTAGTTTTGGATTTACACTCCGTGGAAAATAGGGTTTGTGGCTAGCCCTGAAACTAGTTTAAAACAGGTGTTTCGGGTAAAAACATCATAACATATCCAAATTTAGTAAGACCAGATTTATTGGTTAGAATACAATATTTAGTATTATGTGTATCATTTTTAGATCCATACAAAAAATATTCATTGTGGGGAACTCTCTACAAGTTAGCTCTCTAGAATAAGCCATGATTCAACAAGGTATGCCATATTTTCTATAACTCCTTTTCTGAGAGGTTCCAAGTAGTGAAACCTAGAGGAATTGCATAAAAGACACTGAAGAACATTGTACACTATATTCAGATATTTATTCATTATAGGTACATAGTTATGATTATTGCAAGTTAGGGTTGTTGACTAATCCAAAATTAGTCATGTGAGACTAAAGTAAAGTTTGATGAAAATGCTAATCTCTTGTTGTTAAAGTTAAGGAAGGTTTCCAGATATGTGATCATATACACCAGGTATGTTATAGAGTTACAAATCAGATTTGGATGATGAAATTTATGAGGGATTTTGGTTGAGGTATGTTACAGATAGAGGTTGTATAACCGTGAGGTTGTGGCGCATGGTTTGATGTAATGGTTTATGGTATTTGGTTATGGATAGTGTGATGTATTGCTAGAGAGATTTTGATGGTTATATTTTTATATGTATTTTGTATATGGTTGAGGTACATGTTGGGTACGTGGTTGAGACAAGTAGTTGATGAGTTGGCACATACAAGAGGTGTATAGTTGATTATGTTGGTACATATTGATGACTCATAGTTGATGCATGATTGGTACATACTTGGTACATGGTTGGAGGCACTTGTTAGTAGTATTGTTGACANACTTGTCTTGGCATATTATTAGAAGCACATATTGATCTTGGTGATGATTATGAGTTGTTGTGATGCACATTGTTGAGATTTTTCTTGGTGATTTATCATGGTGAGTAGATCTGATTTGGTTGATAACATTGATGAAATAGGTTGTTGTGATAGGTTGTTTGGATAGGTTTTTGTGGCAGGTTATTTGTATAGGTTTGGTGCATGGTTGATTCACGTGTTTATGGTACAGGTTGAGGTACAGTTTGGTGCATGGTTGATGCACTTGTTTATGGTACAGGATGATTACAGGTTGTTTGGTACAAGTTTTTACAGGTTGTTTGGTGTAGGTTGATTGGTATAGGTTTGCAAAAGTATATCTCACAATGATAGTGTGACAATGATTCCATCATTATACTTATATTTCAGGGTGGTCGGATGAGACAAGGATAAGTAGTTGTAGCCACATTCCGTTTGTAGCCGAAGAACATAGGTGGTTGTAGCCTCCTTCTATTTGTATATAGAGAATTGGGGAGTTGGAGCTTCCCTCAGATTGTAGACTAAGAAACTAGGTGGTTGTAGTCAGAGAACATAGGGGGTTGTATCCTCCTTCTGGTTGTAGCCAGAGAATTGGGGAGTTGGAGCTTCCCTCAGGTTGTAGCCTGAGAGACTAGGGGGTTGGAGCCTCCTTCCAGTTGTAGCTAGAGAATTGGAAGTTGGTGCTTCCTTGAATGTAATTCTTGACATATAAGAAAAGCATTATGTGGTTTTCTCCTGCATTGGTTTTCCACGTAAATATTGTTGTATTGTGCATTGTGTGGATGTGTTTATTATTGTTTATTATGCACTAATGAATGTGAATGCTTATGATACAGTAAGATATTGATGATGAACAGATTAACATGGTTGAATAAGTAAAATAATATACTTTGTGGTTTAAAGGATTAATAATTGGTATTATTGTTCATTACTAATTCAGCCCCCTTCTCGGTAATCCAACATCCTCCTCTTCTCTCAGGATTATAAATTTTTTTGTCTTCTGCGCAAACTTTGCGTGAAATCCTCCTAATATTTGGACTATTTAAAGGTTTTTCTATGCACTCCTTGCGCTTTCTCTATGCAAACTTTGCACTATCCCTTCTTAGCTCTAATCCTTAGAAGTTAATGGCCTCTATACACATTTCTCCAGCTCTGTGCACACTTTACATTGTGAATCCTAGAAGAGAAACATTTGAAACTTAAAACAAAATCATAAACTCATTCATAGAAAAGACAAAGACACAGATGCATAAATACAACAACACAGTATCTATTTAGTTTCAGAAAGTACAAAACAAGATTACAGTTTCCTCTCAAGATTTGAGAACAGTTCTCGTCTCTTCTCTTTCAAAAAAAATAACTATCTTAAAACATTGATTACAATGACTTATACAATCTTGGCTTCTCGAACCTTATTCTCTAGAGAATTCTAGTGCTTTCACATCTTATTAAGTGTCGTTCCTTCCTTGGATTTCAAACTAGTTTAATGGGTGTTGTGTTGGTTGTTGACTTGGATTTTGAGTGGGAGCGATGCTCCTTCATCATTTACATAATTGTCATAGTAGATAAATTTCTAAGTTGTTAACTTTAAAAGAAATTAAAAAAAAAAAATATATATATGCTAACTCATAATATCTACTTACTTGGTTTGTATAATCGGGGGTTGTTACATTGAACTTCATCTAGAAGATGTACATGCCAAATATCATGGTATTATCTCCAAGGCTAGAGTAATAAAATACCAAGCAAAGAGGATAGATGATGTCATTGTCTCTTAAAAGAAGATAGATGGAATTCATGTGCAGAGTGAAGGAAAATCGTCAAATGTGAAACCATATCACCACCCTCATTACCAGGAAGGATTTCAAGGAAGACAAGAAGGTTGATATCAACATTATCAAGAAATAAGATGGAGTACTTGTCAATATTCATGGAAAAATGCATCACACAACCACCCTTCAACAAGTTATTATCAGAGACCAACAACCACTACAAATTGGAGAAGTTACAACAACAATACATGGAATCAAAGGAAAGAAAATTATGCAACAACTAGCCACCAAGGATTAAGACGGAAAATAATTGATTTTGGATGGATGGATCATCATCAATGGAATGAATAAAGTAGGAACATAATAAAATCATATTACTTGGTTTCATCACATGTGAAGCCTGTAATTGTAAAGCTTTGAGGAAAAATATTTTTGGAGGGTATTATGTTATGACCCAAGGGGTGCATATATGGGGTTAAATGTATATGATATGACCCCAAGAGGGGGAATATATATTGATAAATGTACATGTAATGTGTAAATGTATATGTAATAGGGTCATCTTAATAGTAAAGGGCATGACAAGGAAAAGACCTTTTAGTGGAGGTTATAGCGGAGGTTTCTAGTGTTACAAAATTGGAAAAAATTGTCAAAAAAAACCTCTGCTACAACATCTATTTTTGATAGTGGATTTTTTTGTGGACACTATAACAAAAATTGATTATAACTAAAAATATATGGGCAGCCGGAGGTGTTAGTGGATTTTTACAAATCAGTGCATGTGTATAAGGCACAAGCACTAATGCGTACATACACCTACAGCACCGGTGTTGTACACTTAATGTCAAGCACTGGGGCAGTAAAATATGAAAGCACCGGGGCATTTCTCTTATAAGCATCGTGGATTTAACACTAAAATGCACCAGGAGAGTTAAAAATAATTAAGCATTGGGGCTTTCTGCATAGAATACACTAGTGTGTTATTAATAAGAAGGCATTGATGCTATATAAATAATATGCACTGGTGTGTTACAAGAAAAAACGTCCCGATGCATTCAAAATCGAAAGCATCGGTAATTTACAGTAACAAACAAGCCATGTTTCTTATTAATAACACAATAGCGCTAGTGTGTATCAATAACACATACACACCAGTGCTTCGTATAATATTAACGCACCGATGGCCAAATTTTTAATATAGTTTTGTGGTATTAAATTAATATCAAAACCAGCGCTAATTGATTACATAAAAGCACCGGTGCGAATTTCATATGAAACGCACGCTGAAAATTTCATATGAAACACACCGGTGAGTTTTAATATTAAACGCGCCAATGAGATAAATAATTAAAATACACCGAGAAACATCGACCTATGATAGTGCAATTATTGTTATTTTTTAATTGTATTATTTATCAAAAAAATTAAATATATCTTATATTTTGATTAGTGAATTTGGATATGATGTTTGGATTAATTTGTTATATCATTAGATTTTGCATCTTTTCATTATAATATTTATTCATACATATATTTAATCAACGATGTAACATTTCACAACGACATTGGACAATGCAATAGAATAAATTAAAACATATTTTATTATATGAATAAGAGGGTCTTTGTCATACAAAATGGGACACTTATCAGTAATCCCTTGTCTTTCAATTGGGACACTATGTCCATTACATTAAACAAAAATGTATGATTTTCATAGACAATTATTTCAAAAAAATACAATTGTAGCTTGCATTGATATCTAAATATATTGGTCATCATTCTTCACTGGAACTGTTGTTAGTGCTCAATCTACTTCCATGCCTTGGGTTATTTTGTTGAATGTTTGGTTGATTGTCTTGATTTTTTTGTTCTTCTTGAAGTTCCATGTACAAACATAAACATAAACTATAATGAGTCTATCTACATTGGTGAGAATAATGAAAATTGAAATAAATAATATACATGAATGTAAATTGAAAAGTGACGTACCTCCAAAGCAACAATTGACTCATGAAACATACACATATGTTCAAAATCAAATATCATGCCTTGTTTCAACAATTCTTATATTGGCTCAATTCCATACTTTGTTTCCTACAAGTTTTATACCCCATAATAAATCATAGATTTAATATAAAGTATTTTTTTTCATTAATTATAAAATGATAGAATTCAAACAACATAGATTATACTTACAAATTCCACATTTAATTTTTGATATGCCAACATATACACACAACCCTTAATTAACCCAATGTCAATTAATTTTTCTGATGGCTCTTCTTTGTATGTTAGCACATGTTTGAAGACATTCAAGGATGGTTGTTGTAAAACAATGTAAAATATACAAAAAAAAAATAAATTAAGTTGTTCTAAGGAAATAACAATCACTCACAAACTTTGTTATCAACCCTTTTATTCCTTGTCGTCAAGTTTTATGTGCAGAATGAGTTCCATTTTCTTTTCTTTTCTGTAAAAGAATATTTGAAAATTAATTTTTAATGTATAATTAATTATTTGTTCCTAATAGAAAAATTCAATGATTACATACATTTGAAGCACGTTGTTGTTGAGATAACTCCTCCTGCGATGCAATTATGTCCAATTCTTTGACCATATCCTTGTAAACTTTTTTGGACATTCCTACGGGAATATTTCAGATATCAACTCATTGGTCCTCTAGGATTTTCATAATTTTCCTGAGAAAATAACATGACAATAAAGTATGTTTATATTGATATATGAAAACTAAATATCACAAAATTGATATATTAATAAATGAATACTTTGTAATACATTTCTCTCTCTATGTGTGTGTGTGTGTGTGTGTGTGTGTGTGTGTGTGTGTGTGTGTATTCTAAAAAACTGTTTTTAGGAATATTTATTTTTGAATGATTATTTTTTGTTGTTATATGTTTTTGCTATTGCAAGTCTGGCAAGTTTCATTGACCATTTCTATGGAAATGCTTCTTGTAGTTTAAATATAAACTAGTTCATGGAATCATTGGATTGATTTCTATATTGTAAGTGGAAAGTACATCTATACGTTCATTCCACTATATCCCTCATAGTTCTGTAAAATTTCCCCCCCTTTTATTAATCTCCAACACCACTCCATATGAGCTAAGGACCAATTCATCATCATTTACATCTTCTATATTAATTAATTTATTTTTTTATAATGACGTTTTGTTCCCTCATTGTTGGTGCATGTAGAACATTAAACATATGTGAATTAATAGATTTTTTGAAACATGTCATCTAATATTTCTAAGTATATTATTAATGAAAAAAAATTAAAATATCATATTGAATAGTATTTTTTCATTCACTTGATTCATCCCTCTGCAATTTTTCCATTAAGATTTTACGCTCTTCTGCACTTAGATCAAAAATAATCTTATCGAGCTTCCTCATTTTTTGGCCCTGCATTACACACACTAACCAATACATATTAGTTAAACTTACATATAGTTCAACCATATTAATTTTGTACAGAATTTACAAAGAACCTGCCTTTTTTGTTTTTTTGGATGTGTCATCATTGAATCAACCATAACTGTAACATCCCTCTCTTGCGCGCACTAAGCGGACTTATTATTTTAGGACACTTGCATGCAAGTGATCCAGGTCATTATACTATTGGTTGTTTTGATTATGATTATGAGATATTGTGGATTTGATGATATGCTATTTTTGTTGTATTTACATCGACAGGTGTTATTGACGGGGTTCTTCTGAGTGTGCAAGACTTTGGACATTAGAGGATGTCAAGGCATCGATGAAACTCCTTGAACTCTAGATCGAGTCAAGGAGTGGACTGTCAAGGTTTGAATGTTGTTGATGTGATGTATGTACATATGATTACATATTATGATGTTGATTGTTATTGCTGAAATATTTCGTTGATGGATGCAGGCTAACGATAGCTTGTCAACCAGACTCAAATTTGGAGTAAAGGGGTCACACATAACAACCAAAGACATTGAGGGAGAGGTGTGGTAGCAGCCCTGCCACAACCTACTAGGACTCTCATCGTGGCTCGAATTGTAGGTTAACGATTACCTAGTTCAAGAGACCCGCGATGTCGTGAGGGCAAAATCTAATAGTCGCTCATGATGATTCTAAGGGGCACACAATAAGGTAGGGTCATTTTTCCTTAGAGGCCCTTAGTCTCCCACAAGATCACCTGACGGAGTATTGACTTCAGGGGTTTGACGTCTACGAAATTCAGTCAAGAGGCGAGTGGCACCCTTGGAGCACATAATGCATCTTGAAGGACACATCGCACAAAAAAATAGAAAGAGGTGAGTGGCACCCTTTGTAAATTATAACCTTGTACAATATCTACTGCAAACTAATATTCAGAAAAGAACATAAAAGATACAATGGAAAATACAAACATTACACAGAGATTTTTCACCTGGAAACCCAAACCGGGAAAACCAGCATATATTATAT
>JASDQU010014640.1:64110-90342 GCA_032191745.1 Picea mariana | reverse complement strand
GACCTCTTTAGCATAGTTATTTGACTATTAAAATTTAGGAAAGTATACATACCCTACCTCCTCTAAATTACATATAATATATACAATCAAATTCAACCTGATTAAAAATTTACTTTTAATAATTCTTATACATATATATACAATCAAATTCAACCTAATTAAAAAGTAAAGAGTTTAAAAGACTAGTTTAATTGGTTGTTGTTAATATTGTTAGAAATTTGGATAATTTTGTGTTAATAAATGATTGGTTCAATTCTCTAGGTTAAATACATTAGTTTAAATTAAGTTTCTGTATAAATTCATTTTAGGAAAGAAAAACATTTAGTTATTAAATTATGTAAGAAAATAATAAATGATTGTGATATTTGATGAGTATATTATAATATGTTAATGAAATAGACAACCTATAACCTATAGGAGTTTACATTTAAAGCAATGATGAGTGCAAAAGAGAAAAGTTATGAATGAGGAACCTATAAAATCAATTCAAAGATTTACAATATTATCAAATATAGTTGAAATAAATATTTTATTATAATATGTTTGTTATGATCACCTAACATTATACAAAAATCTTTGGAATCGAGTGGCATGGATGAGATCTAATAGTAGGATAACTCCTCGAGGAGCGTCATCACCTGTCACCCATGAGATTTATTGATTAGCACCTAGCCGCCCCTCCTTCTTATCTTCTCGTGTTCCATCATCCCACTTCATGCTTCGACTCGACAAAATCCTTCCTACATAGACAAATCCCCTCATCTGTCCTCCCCACACTCCTCAGGCTCTAGACAAATTCATTAGTAGGTATGGCCTCTATGACCCAATTTGTGAGATTACTCTAGCTTAGTCCTCCCTCGTGCACCGAGATGGGTTATTTTTCCTCCCTCTTGAGTGATTTTATTTGTCACCTTGTCCCTTTGCTCTCATCCCTTTGTTCATTGTTGTGCTCTCAGTCCTTTCAAACCCCTTTTCCTTCCCCTTGCTCCATATTCTCTGTCACCTCCTTCAACTTCTCTCTCCTATGGCCCATGGTGGCTCCCATCATTGTTCCAGGAACATTCAATGCAGGGCTTCAATCTCTCAACACATATCTGCAGCGGAAGACTTAACAATCGATTACCATGCCAACACCCCTCCTAAAATTCAAGTAGGAATTAACCTCGCTAGAGCCGATGTCAAGGTTCTCATGGACTTCATCTCCAATGAGGAGGTCATGAACAACACTTATTCTTGGGTCCCCAATCTAGGTTCCATCTAGGCTAGAGAGTCCCAGTGTTTCAAGACCATTGATCTCTATTGGCATCTCAAAATGTTAATGGGAAAAGTTATAGTGGAAAGGCATGAAGCCCACCAGGAAATTCTCCTCCAGTTGGACGATGTGAAACTATAGGTGAAGCTAGTGGATCATGAGATCAATTTGTTTGTTGATAAGATAGTTGGGATGGACCTGACCAAGATGGATTATCCTTAGCCTCAGGTTCCTATGGCGGATGAACATCCTCTTTTAGCTTAATTTTCTCATGTTTTTTCTGTCTATTTTATATTGTTTCCAGTTTCATAGGCATGAGATATCTAGCCCCACTTCCTTTCAGTCATCAACATGATAGGAAAACTCATATTAGATTTTTCTCAGTTGTTTATAATTTTTATTATTCACTCCTCTATATTCTTAAAATATAATAGTTTTCCAATCCTGTTATTCTAGACAAACTGCTACATTATTGTTGGTCTGATTTTCTAAGCGATAAACCAACAACACAGTTTTCATACAATTTCCCTTAAGATTTATTGTTAAAAAAACACACACTAAACTAGATTAATTGAATATAATTTTCTTCTTCAAAGATTTTTTCAGTGCAAACTCCCAACACCCTTTACATAATATATATTTGAATTATTTAATATTAAGTATTAAAATTAACATTTGGTATTGGATAAAAATAGCTCCATGGTAGTGATTTATGAGAGGTTAGATATGTAAGTTGATGGTGATAGAAACGCTTGATAATTCGTTGTCCAGACAATGGTTTTGGAAAAGTGACTTTGGAAGAGGGGATGACTTGGAAAAAGTATAGAGAGATTTATTATATAATAAAAATATATACGCAATACATTAATTGCATAGAATTTTCTTCTTCAAAAGTTTTTAGAGTGCAAATTCTAACTATCTTTTATTTTTATGTAATATATGTTTGAATTTATTTATTATTAAAATATTTGGTATTAGAGTAAGACAACTCCATAATAATGATTTAATGATTTATGAGAGATTAGATGTGTAAGTTGATGGTGATATTAACATTTTTCATGATATTAGTTGTCTTGATGATGGATTTGGAAGAGAGGATGATATCCTTGGAGAGAGTAATGATTGATTAAAGAGAGATCTGACAAAGAAAATAAAAAGAAAGAGTTTATAAACTAGGTTGAATTAACTAATGTAGAGGACATTGTGTGATTATACTTTAATGTACATCAAGAAAGATATGAGAGGCCACATATGACAGCTCATTGCACTTATGCAATTGAGATAGTTAAAGTGAGATCTCCCTTAAACTATTGGACAACAATCCCCACATACATGTCTAATAACCCTAATGAGGTATAGTTTCTCCAACCCATAAGAATATTGGACTATTGAATAGTTATTTGTCTTCCACTGCATCCCTCTCTTTATTCAATTGGCGAGCCTTCTTAAACTGTGAATTCTTCAATAAAGTCTTCTTCATTAAATGTATTCAGTGGATCTTCAATAAGAGCTATATTTCTTGACTCTTTAATCTTCCCTTTGAGAAGATCACTAGCATGAATTTTACAATTAATTGTTATATGACTCATTTTTCCACAGTAGTAACATTCTATCTCCCTCTTGTCTTTAGTTAATCTATTATGATTGTTTCTTCAGTAGAATGCCATCTCAGATTCATTATCACTTTTTTTTATCTCCTGTAATGGATCTCTTTTCTTTAGCTAAGAGTGCAACAAACATATCTTCTAGAATTTGTAAGGAAACTAGCTTATAGTAAAAATGCCATTGTTGTGTTTAAATAGTAAACTATTTAACAAAATGGCATTGGTGTCCTCTTCATCTACCATAGCCTTGAACTCTACTAGTTTTCTAAGAATAGATCTCAGATTGTTTATGTGACTAGACATAGCAATTTCAGCTAACATCTTAAAACTGAATAACTGTAGCTTCAAAGAAAACTTTTCATTTGCCACTTTTTCTCAAACAATCCATTCAACATATCCCATATTTCCTTCAATGATTTCTCCATATCTATGTGATGTAATTATGAATCTGCAATAGAAAGGCCAATGATGGATTTGGCTTTATCATCTCTAATTTTCCATTCGAGTATTTTAATTGGATCTCTTAGTGTTGGCTCAGTCCCTTTTACTATTCCTCATAGGGATTTGTTCATTAGTTGTATTTGGATTTTAACTTTCCAATGCAGGGAAATTGAAACTAGAGTATTTCTCTAATGGAATTTCCATGCTTACAATCAACAAAACAAATTGTTTTGGAAATGTAAATACTGAAAATAAGTGAACAATTGTAAAGTTGAATATCTGTCCCCTCTCAAATGAAAAATAGATTTTTTTCTGCTTATGATTGAAATACCTTTGTCCAATTTTCTAAAGTCAATGACAGCCATAATTCCAATGACCCAACTTAAATGCTCGTCTCATTTTCACGTATCATGAAATATCCAAAGCAGGTTCGATCTTTGATAGGAAGAAACACTTTTGCAAGAATTAGAGATAAATTGAACTCCAAATTCATGACAAAACACTACATTAAATTTTAGTGTTATGAGTCTCTTTGTATTGAAATATTGTTCCACAAAGACACTGAGAGCTTGAAATCTTCATCAACTTCAAATTTTACTAGATGTCTTCATGAAAATAATATGGTTACAATTGAGCTTAGATCTATCTTTCAAACTTATTCCCTCAATACGTCAACTTCAAACATCCCTAAAATCGACCAAAGAACTATATTACAAAAACAATTATGCATGTGTGAAGAAATCTTAGGTTATAAAATCACTAACAGAGCTACCATTAATTATAGGTACAGATTTATTGAAAATCATCTTATAGGACATAGGTAACTGATCTTCAATGTATCACAGAATGCATTGTATGTTGTGGTAACCATCACATCTCTCCTCTAGAATCTGGATTGTTGGAGCCCCGCCAAAATCCTCGTGCTCCTCATGGCTACTCCTATCTATAATTTTGTTGTAAAATCCTCCTTTCCGCCTAAAAATTATCTTCGAAATAAATATACCCACCTCAATGCTCTCTCCACCTCAAATCTCTCAAATTGTGAAGAAGTTCCTCAACTTTGATACCATAAAAGAATAAAATCTCACTAAATGGGATGCACAATGAAATGAATATTAAACAATGAGATGAACTCAAATGAGATATTCAATATCACTCTGGTTCACCATTGAAATAACATTTTCCTCTTTTATATAGATTAGATTTCAAATGGTTATTAGATCTAAAGTCTACTTATTATTTGAGAGGAAGTGGTTGAGTGATTATCTTAACCATCATCCAACAATAAGTGAATGCATAACAACTTTATATTATTACATATGTAAGCCTTATAGTCTAACATTGTTATGAGCCATATACAAAAATAAAAATTAAAAAATCCTAGAGAAACTATGGAAAAAGAGGCTAGTGACCCATGTATTCTGATGGATTTCATATGGACTTCAACAAATACAATGTTTCTATTTTGTATGTAAAAATATCTAGTTAAAAGAAATAAAAAAGATGAATATTGAAGAAAGATTGAAAATGAAGAATGAAGAAGACTAAAGATGAAGATTGAAACAAAAGATGAAGATGGAAGACAAAATATTGCAAAAGACTAAAGAAGATTGATAGGACCAATAAAACGACCAAAGATCTAAGAGACCGAAAGAAATGAAGATTGAATCACAAGTATTCATTAAGGTGGAGTATGAAGGATTAAGTCTTCCATGTTATATTTGATGACTACATTGTAATATGTTAATAAAGTAGAGAATGCATAAAAGTATACATATGAAGTAATGATGAATGCAAAGAGAGAAGTTAGGGATGAGATCTTATAGAATCAATTGAGACATTTAGGAAGATATTATTAGATATAGTTGAATTGAATATCTTATTGTGACTTGTTTGTTATGGTTACCTAAAGCTATATAAAGGAACTTATTGTATAATATAAACACACATGAGAATGGATTAATTGAATAGAATTTTCTCCTTCAAGATTTTTTGAGTGTAAGGTCTCAATGCTCCTTAATTGATATATGTTTCCTATTGTGTCATAAAACCAACAAATAATACAAAAAATTGATTTAATGTTGAGACTACAATATTATGATTTGTTAGAAGATTTTTATTTTCATCATGATTTGTCACATTAAAATAACATAATATTTTGAAAATAAAAATTGGATTAATTTTAATGAAATAAATATCCCTTAAAAACTAGCACCTAAACTAAAAAGAAATTCATACCTAAACTAAAAAGAAATTCATATAAATATGATTCCAAAATATTTAGCATAAAACACTCAATCCTTGCTATTATTATGGTAAGATTATCCCTATGTGAGTAATTCACTGAGGAATACATCAACATAGATTCGTCTAAACACAAATATGTTAAGCATTGAAGAGAGATTACAAAAACCAAGGGGAAAACTTCTTGGTTCTTAAAATATTTGGGTTAAGTTGGATATGTGTATGTTTATATTATTATTATTATTAATATTAATATTAATATTATTACTATTATTATTATTATTATTAAAACAATAACAACAACAGTAGGTTTTGGTTATTTAATTTTTATATTTTAAGTTTTATTATTTTTTTTTATTTTTTTTTATTGTCGTACATTACACATCTCATATGTATTTGGCTGTAGAATGCAACTTGTTTCTCTCCATATAATAAATGCACTTTTTAAGTTTAGGTGAACAAATTAAGCTCTTATTTTTCTTTGTCATTGGTGAACTTTTCAAATGTTGAGTTAATAAATAAATCACTATTTGTTTTAACAATGTTATCAAAATTTTAACACAAAGATTTCAAAAAACAATTGAAAATGTGTTGAGAATTAAACTTGGAAAAGAGAGGGGAAGAGAAGTTAAATTTGTAAAACCTATCCTATTATTTAGTATCATATTAATTAGTCACTATTTATTATTCATACATATATCCACACAACACATCTCACATAGGAGACAAGGGAGGTCAAGGAAGCACACATATTCATCTCTCAGCCAATTAATTATTATATTATTAGGAGGGTGATTGTCATTGTAGACACCACATTGGTATACAGATCATGGTTTTCAAATGTATAATATCATGTATATTATTCATTATTTGATATTGACACACACCACACAACATGTCCCACAATGGAACAGAGGTAGCTCAAGCTAGGATACATTCATCTCGCAATCGATCAAATATTATGTTAGTGGTGGGAACTACCTCTATGAACACCCATATTGGCATACAAATCATGGTATGTTGGGATTATATGTTATCATGGACCAAAGCTCACAATTAATGTTAGATAGCACACAAGAGGATAAGATATTTTAAAGTTGTAGAAAGTATTCCAAGATGCCAAACAAAACGAATTCCATTATTTATTATCATGTTACTAATCGTTATTTATTTATTACACATGCATTCCCACACAACACATCTTATAGAGGAAGAGGGGGAATTCAAGCAAACATGCCTATTCATCTCACAACCAAATAATCATTGTGATGGTAAGAGGGCCACTACCCATGGGAACCTCCTTCAATATAAGAATCATGATATGTTGAGATTTATATGTTAACATAAACCATATGGAATAACACATAAGATAAGAAGATATTTTAAAGTCATAAAAATTATTCCAAGATGTCAAACATGACATATCCAATTGTTTATTATTTATTTCTATTATTCATTTAAATCAATAACATACCCTACCTATCCAATAAAAATAATATGTAACTACAACAAGTAGAATTAAAATTTGATGAATTTTAAAACCATAATCACAAACATCAAAAAAATAATTGCTTAAACATATAAAAATGCATTCACAAATCCACATTATAACTAAGAAAAATAAACAAAAGCATTGATAAACTAGAGTTAACATCCCAAGAGACACATGAGTCCAATATCAGCTAGTATGGGGAGCATATTGAACTTAGGGGTTTGCTCCCAACTATTAGAAGGCTCAAAATAAACAAGTATGCATTCCCAATGTTATAACCCAAGGGGGGCATATATGGGGTTAAATGTATATGATGTGACCCCAAGGGGGGCATATATGGGTTTAAATGTATATGATGTGATCCCAAGGGGGGGCATATATGGGGATAAATGTACATGTAATGTGTAAATGTATATGTATTTGAGTCAGCCTAATAGTAAAGGGGCCTCATGTTAGTGTGTGAATAAGTATCTATAGAGATCATGTATTCATTATTGAGGACATGTGAATTGTGATGTATGAATGTATTTGGTTATGTGGAGGAGGTTCTCATATTCTCTAAGGAGTTATTGTGTAACTCATATCTCTTATCTATATTGCAGTTGTGATCCACACTCATATTGTTGTACATGGTGTGTACTTATGGTTTATTCTAAAATTTTAAGCATTTGGTACATAACATTTATGTTATGACCCAAGGGGGGGCATATATGGGGTTAAATGTATATGATATGATCCCAAGGGGGGAATATATGAGGTTAAATGTACATGTAATGAGTAAATGTATATGTAATAGGGTCAAACTAATATTAAAGGGGTCTCAAGTGTAGTGTGTGAATAGGTACATATATAGATATTATGTATTCATTATTGAGGGATGTGAATTGTGATGTATGAATGAATGTGGATATTTGAAGGAGGTTCTCCTATTATTTAAGGGGTTATTATGTAACTCATGTTTCTTGTCTATATTGGATTTGTGTTCCATGCCCACATTGGTGTACATGGTGTGTACTTCTGGTTTATTTTGATATATTAACTATTCAGTACATAAAATTTGGTATCAGAGCATCGATCCTAGGGTTTTACTTCTTCAAGCAAATCATCTTGGAATTTTCGTTATAAATTTTTTTTATGATTCTTCAGACAATGAAATTTGGATATTAATTAGAATAAATAGCAAGGTACATGTGATAAAAGTTTCAAATTCTGGGTCGTTATACTTTCAGAGATATATCCCATGGAAGTTATGGATTTTTACAATCATTGGAGTCAATCTCAAATAAGTCATTTTGGGAATTTCATTATAAATTTTTCTTAGTAATGTTTTAGAATATGAAATTTTCATAATACTGAGAAAATATAGTGAATTTTACCTAGTAAAAATTTCATATTTTGGATCATTTTAATTTATGAGATAGAGTCTGTGGAAGGTAGGGTTATCTGACCAATCCTATAACTAGTCTCAAACAATGCGACTATCAATGCCCATATTCATATCTTATTTAGTGAGGATACAAATTCAAGGCCCCTAGTTGCATTTGAAAGAGGAAAGTCTGTAGTATTTCTAATACAAATTTTAGAATCATGTATTAAATATTGGAAACATGGCATTTTGTATAAGTTTGCTCTCTAGAAAGGCCAAAAATCAACAAGGTTTGGGGAAGTTACAATAAATTTCATATGGCACATCAAATTTTGGTTAGACCTATGGCATTGCAAATAAGACATATCAAAGTAATACATGACGAAATTTCAAACTCAAAAGGGCCAAAATTTCATAAATACATTAGAAGGAAGGTCGGTTAGAAGGACAAACTACAAATCATGGTTTTCAAAGGTATGCTCACTTAACACTATCGTAACTTTTGATTGGGATTTCCGATTGAGGTGAATCAAACGCCATTGGAAAGAGAAAACTTAGACTATTATATGGGGAAATTTATTATAACAATTTGAGATCATTATCCTTAATATACCAAGGTTGTAATTTGAGGGTTGGGATTAGACCTCAAATAAGAATCAATGGAAATACCTAAATTTACAGGAGATGAAAATAAAGAAAAAATCAATCCTATGGAATGGTTGAGGTTGGTAAAGGAATATGATAGGAATCATTTTAACAATAAGAATTATTTTGTTGGGTGAAGCTCAAGAGTGGTGAATGAGTATTGATTTTGATACTAGATGGAACAACACATGGGAAGACTTTGAAGAACTCTTCTCAAATAAATGGATTAGGGATACAAAATGGGAGGACATGTATAAAATTCAGGAAGAGTCAAAAGTAGCAAAAGAAGAGATCAACAAGAAGAGTGATGATCTATCTAAGATACGATACCTTAATGAAGACATAGTTAAAGAAGTTCAAAAATTAAAACAAGGAAAGACTAGAAAAGGAAAGTGGGAAAAGGATGAGTCAAGGTCGGAAAATTTTGAAAAGAAAGATGAAGAGATATGTATATTATGAAAAAAAAAAAAAATATTGGATGATGTTAAGAGATTGAAAGAAGAAGAAAAAAATTATCAAAATCAAGAAGAAACGGGGATCTTGGATGAAAAATCTACCAAAAGACTTGAAGAGGAAATTCACAAGAAGGTTGAGGAATCCCTAAATATTGAGGAGGTAAAATAAAAAATGAAATCCAAAATGGAAGAAGGATGTCATAATTTAATAAATGGGGTGACATTGCAGCTTCAAAAGGAGAAATAAGACAATATTCAAGAAGGTCACTAGAAGATGCTTGAAGAAGTTGAATGTAACATCTCGTTCTACTGATCACACTTATATTGACTTATTCTTTGAGGACACTTGTGTGCAAGTGATCTGGCTATAGTACATTATGATTTCATTTCGATTGTGACTTATATATGATGTTGATGATGTATTGTAATTCATTGTTACTTTCAAATGTATATGTATTGACAGATATTATTGACAAGTTCTCCTGAGTGTGCAGGACACATGACAGGTTATGGATGTTGATGGCATCAATGGACTTCCTTGGAATCTGGATTGAGTCAGGGAGTGGATTGTATTTTGTTTGAGTATTTCATTTTATGCACATGTGATATATGATTGATTACAATATGATTTATATATATGGAGTATTGACATTGTTTTTGTCAGTGGATGAGAGCTTGACGATGCTTACTAATCTGACTCACATAAGGAGTAAAGGGGTCATGCACATAAACATTTGAGGGAGAGGTGTGGCAACATCCCTGTCACGACCTACTAGTACTCCTGTCAGGAATTGAATTGTAGGTTAATGATAACCTAGTTCTAGAGCTACACAATGTTGTGAGGGTAGACTGAGAAAGTCACTCACGAGGAAATCTAAGGGGCGTGTAATAAGAAGGAATCTTTATTCCTTGGAGGCCCTCAGTCTCTCACAAGGTTGACCAAGTGGATTTTTGATTCCAAGTGTTGGGCAGACTTCCAAAACTAGTCAAAGTAAGTGGCACCCTTGGAGCATGGAGGTGCATCTTGAAGGGCACATTGCATAATTAAAATATGAGTAATAAAATATAGATGACCTAGAAAATATAATGAAATGTTTAGACCTTGTTAGAACAAAATATTAATTAATCATTAAATTATAAGCTAAAAAATCTAACAAGAGTATAAGCCTAAGTCGAAGTCTAAGTCTAAACAAGGGAATAAATAAAATATTAAACAAGTTAAGGGATTTGACATATAATCAAACTCTAAGATAAGAGGGAATAAGAATTGAAATTCAAGTAGATGCACTTGTGTGCATGAAAATAATAAAAAAGATTTATAAATAAAAAGAAAATAAAACATTAGAGAATAGGTTTTCCACATAGAGGAGCATATTAAGTCAATCTACCACTAAGTCTAACTAAAAGAAGACCCCCAAACAAACTCAAACTAAAATCTAGTTAGGGAACACTCATTAAATGGGAATTTGGGGAACTAAGAGAAAAAATAGGAACACATCAAGGGGAATGTGAGGGAAAATGGTTTTTTAAATAAAATAAATAGAGGAATTACTTGTGAAACCTTGGGAGAGTGTGACACATGTGTTGGGTGAATAATCATTTAATTTAATTATAAAAAATGATTTAGTTGTGCATGGGGACAAGTGTCATTGAAAAATAATTCTATAAAATAAATGGAGGCAAAGTGAAAAAAGGGAACTTTTGGTCAGTACTGTTATGCTACCAAAAATTTTCTTGACTAAGTTTTACTTGTGAGAGTTGGTATTCCAAGACTTGTAGAGGGTGGAAGCTCTTCCTTGCGAGCCAAGTTCTAGGTGCTATTGATTTCGTCTTTTTGTGTGTGGCCCCTTTGCTACTCGGGGGGCTAAGGGGGAAGAAGAGTACCCCTAGCGTTGGTTGGGAGGTACCGGTGAAGTCTAGGATTTTGCAAGCAAGGCGAAGGAAAAGAATACTACGAAGAATTCTGATCGATGTTCCATAGAAACCAATTACATTTTGGTTACGGTACATACAGTTATTTATGTTTTAAGTTATTGAAATTATTCAATTAAATTTTGTAATGACTTGCACCGGATTGATCGATAAATTTATTAAAATTTGTAATGCTTATATGTAGAATGAAATTGGGATTAAATTAATATATTCAGCGAAATGATTGAATATGTATACTACAGTACCTACATATAAAATTTGTTCCTTCCAATATTTATATATATAATTGTGCCTTTCTGAATTTATATATAATCGTGTTGTTGAAATTTAAATGTAACATAATCAGAATTAGAGAATTGGACTATGGATCCCTTTTTCGCACCTGACTGAAATGAAGTATATATAAATTAGACATACTTATAACTTGACCAATCAGAATCCTTAGCTACGGTAATCAAAACTTAATAATGGTTCTGTCGTAAATCTCTTATATAATGAAAATCTTCCATTGGTGTTCACCATATATGATATATTGAAAGTGTGAATTTGATTGTTTAGTTTGGTGAATTTTTAGTATTTTCTATGTTATGTAGATTGATGCTCAGTGGAAATATAACAATACGGTGAAATGAGTTTTATTATATAAACATATAAAGTCTGTTACAGATCGACTGGTATTCAATAACCGAAAATATAAGGACATGTATAAATTACTTGTACAGAGAACTTTTTCTTTAGATAGAAGGTTATATTCAGTTTTCAAAATTGGGGGCTAAGGACAAGGTCTCATTCTCAGAGTCTATCTTGAAATTTATATTACACATGTGTGAGTAACCACTGATTTCTATCATGAATGCATACTCCTGCATGAGTAGGAGTAATTTTCAAGAATGCAATTACTTCCTCCTAATTTTGCCTACATTGATAAAGAGTAGCCTTCCCTTCTACATTGTATGACTATGATTATTGTTTCTCTTGTATTCTTACGAATATATGGTTTCATGTTCAACACAACTACTAGATTTTGGGTCCTGGCTTGACCTTGTCATCTAGGCGTCGTTGATTTCCCTACTTTATATCCTTAATTCCTAACTTGCATTTGTTATGTGAGATGAAGTACTTACTTCGTTTGAATGTCTAAATCGCAGGAATAAAATTGAGGTTAAAACTTTTAACTAATTTGTTGTCAAATTCACGCACCCCAACCTAGCTACACTAACCTCCCAGTCCGGATCGATCACACACAGGATATGGAATGGCTCTCTCAGGATCACCGTAGACCCCTTGGCTTCATCCTTCCACAAGTCCTTTCATTTGCACAGGGGTGAATTTTCTAAAGTCTGTGCTATTCCTTTCCCATGATGCAATTGTCCATGTGACCACGAGTATGAATAGACGCTTAAAAAAAAGGCACTATCAGAGTTTCTCATCGACGTTTCTCATAACACACACTTCTAACTACTCTGAATCGTAACCAACAAAATCTGGTCACGAAGCAGTCTAACCGGCACCTGTGGGTATTATCTCGAGTCCTTACACTTTATTTGACCTTTCAATGGTCATATTTTATTTGTCCGCAATTGGGCAATTGTCGGCACTTCCCTTGGTTTTGAGGATCAACAGTCCTCGTTAGATCTGGACTCCCCTAGATCGACAGATCTCAGAGTTTGTGGTCATATAACCCAACGATGATTCAATACCCTAAATGTCCCACACTAATAGATAGCTAGGATTGATATGCAATGATCAATGACTCTCAGGATTTGAGGTCATAATAACTCTAGGACGACTCACACTCCAAATGAAATATCTCGATCTACGACCATGATTAATTCGGACTAATGAAAATGGGTCTCGGCCATCTGTTCCTTCCAACAAGGATTTCTCCAATTCTTAAGGTCCCACCTTGTAACTTTTGTGACACTTTCTCTCCTAAGATTCGTCCCTTTCAAAAGGCTCACCTACGCACACTTTGTGTTACTCCTCTATTAGACAATTGGATTAGGTTGATGGACAATTGGTATATATTGTTGATTTTCATTGATGTCAACCATTGGATATTGATATTGTAGATTTATGTCAACCCTTGGAGAAGCCTGGTAGAGAATTCTGGTAGCACAAAGGCATGGGTAAGGGACCCAAGTCCCTTTGAGGTACAAGGGCATCAATATCAATGAATTTATAGGTAAGACTATTCTAGATGTATAGTGCATGTCATGCCATTTTTGGTGATATGTGGAACGTCACATAACTCCTCATGGTTAGAGATTTATGGCCTTGTGAAGTTGGAGAACCCTCATAAGTTATCTAGAAGCCCCTAGAAGGTCAAATAAGTCAAATTACTCTAGAAACTCCTGGAAGAAGTTGACTAGTCAAAGTGGGTGAAACTAGGATTTAATCATGGGTATAGTTGTTGCATTAAGAAAATATTTGAAAATAAATTAGTTGCAACAAGAATTTGTGAGTTTGATAATTATGGTAAAGTAGTTGTGATGAGAAGATTGGATATTCAAAGTGGTTGACCAAGAAATAAATTAAATAATAAAGTGGTTGCAAGAAGAAGTTAGTTAAGAGAAAAGAAGCTATGAATTGAATAATTATATAAAAGTTAGTTGCAACAAGAAGTTTTGAGTAAAGAGAAATTATTTAAATAATAAAGTAGTCAAAGTGGTTAAGTGGACAAAGTGGCTAAGTGGACAAAGTTGGTTAAGTGGACAAAGTGCCTAAGTGGACAAAATGATTAAGTGGACAAAATGGCTAAGTGGAAAAAAAAATTTAAGTGGACAAAGTGGCTAAGTGGACAAAGTGGTTAAGTGGATACTTCTAGAGGAAGTTACTTGGAGAGTATAAATAAGAGAGAAAGGGTCTTCCATTAGTATCTATTGAGCATATTGAATATATAAACGTGACTGAGGAAATCAAAGGATATCTAAGGCAAATTTCAGAGGGAAAGTGAAGTAAATAAGTCCGAAATTCAAGGGAGGATAATGTCTTTTGATGATGCTTTCTAAGGTATGTTATTTATAGGTCATCTCACCATTTTTGCAATAATGTTTTTTCTACAATTATTCAGACATCAAAATATGGAGGCCCTTGAGAAAACATATCTAGGTAATTGTGATAAACATTTCAGCTTGTGGGTCATTGTCATTTTGGATTTACACTCTGTGGAAAATAGGGTTTGTGGCTAGCCCTGAAACTAGTTTAAAACAAGTGTTTCGGGTAAAAACATCATAACATATCCAAATTTAGTAAGACAAGATTTATTGGTTAGAATACAATATTTAGTATTATGTGTATCATTTTCAGATCCATACAAAAAATATTCATTGTGGGGAACTCTCTACAAGTTATCTCTCTAGAATAAGTCGTAATTCAACAAGGTATGCCATATTTTCTATAACTCCTTTTCTGAGAGGTTCCAAGTAGTGAAACCTGGAGGAATTGCATAAAAAACACTGAAGAACATTGTATACTATTTTCATATATTTATTCATTATAGGTACATAGTTATGATTATTGCAAGTTAGGTTTGTTGACTAATCCAAAATTAGTCATGTGAGACTAAAGTAAAGTTTGATGAAAATGCTAATCTCTTGTTGTTAAAGTTAAGGAAGGTTTCTAGATATGTGATCATATACACCTGGTATGTTACAAAGTTACAAATCAGATTTGGATGATGAAATTTATGAGGGATTTTGGTTGAGGTATGTTATAGATAGAGGTTGTATAACCGTGAGGTTGTGGCGCATGGTTTGATGTAATGGTTTATGGATAGTGTGATGTATTGCTAGAGAACTTTTGATGGTTATATTTGTATATGTATTTTGTATATGGTTGAGGTACATGTTGGGTACGTGGTTGAGACAAGTAGTTGATGAGTTTGGCACATACATGAGGTGTATAGTTGATTATGTTGGTACATATTGATGAGTCATAGTTGATGCATGATTGGTACATACTTGGTACATGGTTGGAGGCACTTGTTAGTAGTATTGTTGACACATTGTTTATGGATGATGTAGCATACTTGTCTTGGTATATTATGAGAAGCACATATTGATCTTGGTGATGATTATGAGTTGTTGTGATGCACATTGTTGAGATTTGTCTTGGTGATTTATCATGGTGAGTAGATCTGATTTGGTTGATAACATTGATGAGACAGGTTGTTGTGATAGGTTGTTTGGATAGGTTTTTGTGGCAGGTTATTTGTACAGGTTTGGTGCATGGTTGATTCACGTGTTTATGGTACAGGTTGAGGTATAGTTTGGTGCATGGTTGATGCACTTGTTTATGGTATAGCTTGATTATAGGTTGTTTGGTACAAGTTGTTATAGGTTGTTTGGTGTAGGTTGATTGGTATAGGTTTACAAAAGTATATCTCACAGTGATAGTGTGACAATGATTCCATCATTATACTTATATTTCAGGGTGGTTGGAAAAGACAAGGATAAGTGGTTGTAGCCACATTCCATTTGCAGACGGAGAACATAGGTGGCTGTAGCCTCCTTCTGTTTGTATATAGAGAATTGGAGAGTTGGAGCTTCCCTCAGGTTGTAGACTAAGAAACTTGGTGGTTGTAGCCACCTTCCGGTTGCAGTCAAAGAACATAAGGGGTTGTATCCTCCTTCTGGTTGTAGCCATAGAATTGGGGAGTTGGAGCTTCCCTCAGCTTGTAGCCTGAGAGACTAGGGGGTTGGAGCCTCCTTCCAGTTGTAGCTAGAGAATTGGAAGTGGGTGCTTCCTTGAATGTAATTCTTGACATATAAGAAAATCATTATGTGGTTTTCTCCTGCATTGGGTTTCCACGTAAATATTGGTGTATTGTGCATTGTGTGGATGTGTTTATTATTGTTTATTATGTACTAATGAATGTGAATGCTTATGATACAGTAAGATATTGATGATGAACAGATTAACATGGTTGAATAAGTAAAATAACATACTTTGTAGTTTAAAGGATTAATAATTGGTATAATTGTTCATTACTGATTCAACCCCCTTCTCGGTAATCCAACATCCTCCTCTTCTCTCAGGCTTATAATTTTTTTTGTCTTCTGCGCAAACTTTGCATGAAATCCTCCTGATATTTGGACTATTTAAAGGTTTTTCTATGCACTCCTTCTGCTTTCTCTATGCAAACTTTGCACTATCCCTTCTAAGCTCTAATCCTTAGAAGTTAATGGCCTCTGCACACATTGCTCCAGCTCTGTGCACACTTTACACTGTGAATCCTAGAAGAGAAACATTTGAAACTTAAAAAAAAATCATAAACTCATTCATAGAAAAGACAAAGACACAGATGCATAAATACAACAACACAACATCTATTTAGTTTCAGAAAGTACAAAACAAGATTACAGTTTCCTCTCAGGATTTGAGAGCAATTCTCCTCTCTTCTCTTTCAATAAAAAAAACTATCTTACAACATCAATTACAATGACTTATACAATCTTGGCTTCTCGAACCTTATTCTTCAGAGAATTCTAGTGCTTTCACATCTTATTAAGTGTCGTTCCTTCCTTGGATTTCAAACTAGTTTAATGGGTGTTGTGTTGGTTGTTGACTTGGATTTTGAGTGGGAGTGATGCTCCTCCATCATTTACATAATTGTCTTAGTAGATAAATTTCTAAGTTGTTAACTTTAAAAGAAATTAAAAAAAAAATAATATGCTAACTCATAATGTCTACTTACTTGGTTTGTATAATGGGGGGTTGTTACATTGAACTTCATCTAGAAGATGTACATGCCAAATATGATGGTATTATCTCCAAGGCTAGAGTAATAAAATACCAAGCAAAGAGGATATATGATGTCATTGTCTCTTAAAAGAAGATAGAAGAAATGCATGTGCAGAGTGAAGGAAAAACGTCAAATGTGAAACCATATCGCCACCCTCATTACCAGGAAGGATTTCAAGGAAGACAAGAAGGTTGATATCAACATTATCAAGGAATAAGATGGAGTACTTGTCAATATTCATGGAAAAATGCATCACACAATCACTCTTCAACAAGTTATTATCAGAGACCAACAACCACTACGAATTGGAGAAGTTACAACAACAATAAATGGAATCAAAGGAAAGAAAATTATGCAACAACTAGCCACCAAGGATTAAGACCGAAAATAATTGATTTTAGATGGATGGATCATCATCAATGGAATGAATAAAGTAGGAACATAATAAAATCATATTACTTGGTGTCATCACATGTGAAGCCTATAATTGTAAAGCTTTGAGGAAAAATATTTTTGAAGGAGGGTATTATGTTATGACCCAAGGGGTGCATATATGGGGTTAAATGTATATGATATGACCACAAGAGGGGGAATATATATTGATAAATGTACATGTACTGTGTAAATGTATATGTAATAGGGTCATCTTAATAGTAAAGGGAACGACAAGGAAAAGACCTTTTAGTGGAGGTTATAGCGGAGGTTTCTAGTGTTACAAAATTGGAAAAACTTGTCAAAAAAAACCTCTGCTACAACATCTATTTTTGATAGTGGATTTTTTTTGTGGATACTATAACAAAAACTAATTATAACTAAAAATATATGGGCAGCCAGAGGTGTTAGTGGATTTTTACAAATCAGTGCATGTGTATAAGGCACAAGCACTGATGCGTACATACACCTACAACACCAGTGTTGTACACTTAATGTCAAGAACTGGGGCAATAAAATATGAAAGCACCAGGGCAGTAAAATATTTAAGCACCGGGGCATTTGTCTTATAAGCATTGTGGATTTAACATTAAAATGCACCAGGAGAGTTAAAAATAATTAAGCATTGGGGCTTTCTGCATAGAACGCACTAGTGTGTTATTAATAAGAAGGCATTGATGCTATATAAAACAATATGCACCGGTGCGTTACAAGAAAAAACGTCGCGTTGCATTAAAAATCGAAAGCACAGGTACTTCATAGTAACAAACAAGCCATGTTGCTTATTAATAACACAATAGCGCTACTGTGTATCAATAACACATACACACCAGTGCTTCGTATAATATTAACGCACCGATGGCCAAATTTTTAATATAGTTTTGTGGTATTAAATTAATATCAAAACCAGTGCTAATTTATTACATAAAAGCACCGGTGCGAATTTTATATGAAACACAAGATGAAAATTTCATATGAAACATACCGGTGAGTTTTAATATTAAACGCGCCGATGAGATTAATAATTAAAATACACCGAGAAACATCGACCTGTGATAGTGCAATTATTGTTATTTTTTAATTGTATTATTTATCAAAAAAATTAAATATATCTTATATTTTGATTAGTGAATTTGGATATGATGTTTGGATTAATTTGTTATATCATTAGATTTTGCATCTCTTCATTATAATCTTTATTCATCCATATATTTAATCAACGATGTAACATTTCACAACGACATTGGACAATGAAATAGAATAAATTAAAACATATTTTATTATATGAATAAGAGGATCTTTGTCATACAAAATGGGACACTTATCAGTAATCCCTTGTCTTTCAATTGGGCCACTATGTCCATTACATTAAACAAAAATGTATGATTTTCATAGACAATTATTTCAAAAAAATACAATTGTAGCTTGCATTGATATCCAAATATATTGGTCATCATTCTTCACTGGAACTGACATTAGTGCTCGATCTACTTCCATGCCTTGGGTTATTTTGTTGAATGTTTGGTTGATTATCTTGATTTTTTTGTTCTTCTTGAAGTTTCATCTACAAACATAAACATAAATTGTAATGAGTCTATCTACATTGGTGAGAATAATGAAAATTGAAATAAATAATATACATGAATGTAAATTGAAAAGTGACGTACCTCCAAAGCAACAATTGACTCATGAAACATACACATATGTTCAAAATCAAATATCATGCCTTGTTTCAACAATTCTTTTATTGGCTCAATTCCATACTTTGTTCCCTGCAAGTTTTATACCCCATAATAAATCATAGATTTAATATAAAGTATTTTTTTGTCCTTAATTATAAAATGATAGAATTCAAACAACATAGATTATACTTACAAATTCCACAATTAATTTTTGATATGCCAACATATACTCACAACCCTTAATTAACCCAATGTCAATCAATTTTTCTGATGGCTCTTCTTTGTACGTTAGCACATGTTTGAAGACATTCAAGGATGGTTGTTGTAAAACAACTTAAAATATACAAAAAAAAAAACTTAAGTTGTTCTAAGGAAATAACAATCACTCACAAACTTTGTTATCAACCCTTTTATTTCTTGTCGTCAAGTCTTATGTGCAGAATGAGTTCCATTTTCTTTTCTTTTCTGTAAAAGAATATTTGAAAATTAATTTTTAATGTATAATTAATTATTTGTTCCTAATAGAAAAATTCAATGATTACATACATTTGAAGCACGTTGTTGTTGAGATAGCTCCTCCTGCGATGCAATTATGTCCAATTCTTTGACTATATCCTTGTAAACTTTTTTGGACATTCCTACTGGAATATTTCAAATATCATCTCATTGGTCCTCTAGGATTTTCATAATTTTCCTGAGAAAATACCATGACAATAAAGTATTTTTATATTGATATATAAAAACTAAATATCACAAAATTGATATATTAATAAATGAATACTTTGTAATACATCTCTCTCTCTATATATATATGTGTGTGTGTGTGTGTGTGTGCGTGTGTGTGTGTGTGTGTGTGTGTGTGTGTGTATTCTAAAAAACTATTTTTAGGAATATTTATTTTTGAATGATTATTTATTTTTGTTGTATGTTTTTGCTATTACAAGTCTGACAAGTTTCATTGACCATTTCTATGGAAATGCTTCTTGTAGTTTAAATATAAACTGGTTCATGGAATCATTGGATTGATTTCTTATTGTAAGTGGAAAGTACATCTATACATTCATTCCACTATATCCCTCATAGTTCTGTAAAATTTCCCCCCCTTTTATTAATCTCCAACACCACTCCATATGATCTAAGGACCAATTCATCATCATTTACATCTTCTATATTAATTAATTTTTTCTTTTTATAATGACGTTTTGTTCCCTCATTGTTGGTGCATGTAGAACATTAAACATATGTGAATTAATAGATTGTTTGAAACTTGTCATCTAATATTCCTAAGTATATTATTAATGAAAAAAATTTAAAAAATCATATTGAATAGTATTTTTTCATTCACTTGATTCATCCTTTTGCAATTTTTCCATTAAGATTTTACGCTCTTCTGCACTTAGATCAGAAATAATCTTATCGAGCTTCCTCATTTTTTGGCCCTACATTACACACACTAACCAATACATATTAGTTAAACTTACATATAGTTCAACCATATTAATTTTGTACAGAATTTACAAAGAACCTGTCTTTTTTGTTTTTTTGGATGTGTGATCATTGTATCAACCATAGCTGTAACATCCCTCTCTTGCGTGCACTAAGCGGACTTATTATTTCAGGACACTTGCATGAAATTGATCCAGGTCATTATACTATTGGTTGTTTTGATTATGATTATGAGATATTATGGATTTGATTATATGTTATTTTTGTTGTATTTACATCGACATGTGTTATTGACGGGGTTCTTCTGAGTGTGCAGGACTCTAGACATTAGAGGATGTCGAGGCATCGATGAAACTCCTTGAACTCCGGATCAAGTCAAGGAGTGGACTGTCAGGGTTTGAATGTTGTTGATGTGACGTATGTACATATGATTACATATTATGATGTTGATTGTTATCACTGAAATGTTTCGTTGATGGATGTAGGTTGACGATATCTTGTCGACCAGACTCAAATTTGGAGTAAAGGGGTCACACATGACAACCAAAGACATTGAGGGAGAGGTGTGGTAGCAGCTCTGCCACAACCTACTAGGACTCTCATCATGTCTCAAACTATAGGTTAATGATTACCTAGTTCAAGAGACCCGCGATGTTGTGAGGGAAAACTCTGATAGTCGCTCATGATGATTCTAAGGGGCACACAATAAGGTAGGGTCCTTTTTCCTTAGAGGCCCTTAGTCTCCCACAAGATCACCTGATAGAGTATTGACTCCAGGGGTTTAACGTCTACGAAATTCAGTCAAGAGGCGAGTGGCACCCTTGGATCACATAGTGCATCTTGAAGGGCACATCGCACAAAAAAAATAAAAAGAGGTGAGTGGCATCCTTGGAGCACATAGTGCGTCTTGAAGGGCACGTCGCGCAAATAAAACAAAAAGAGGCGAGTGGCACCCTTGGAGCAAGTAGTGTGCCCTGAAGGGCACGTCGCGATTTTAACTGTGGTGAGTTAATAAACCTAGTTCCTAGAAAACTATGCCTCCTTAGGACCTGGTTGGCCTTAAAATAGATGATGGTATGAGTAAAGTTTAATAACTAAAAGTTCCCTTAAAAATTGTCGCCCAACCTAGTGAAATTAAAACCTAGGTCTAAGTAGAACATGTGAACAAAGAAAAACTAAATAGACATGTAATAAGAAGGGGGGTAAAAAATTCAAACTTTAATTATTAAAGTAAAAATTATAATGGAGGATTAAATTTATTAAAAGGGTAAATGGTTGTTTTTGTCTATACTTGCTAAATCTGATTTTTAGTTAAAAAGAAAAAGGGGTAAACTTAAAGAAAAAGGGAAACTTAAAGAAAAGGGGGAATGTCTAACTTAGTAAGGAATCTAGCCTTTGGAACTTTTTATTTATGAACTCAACTAGGATTTAAGTAAGGCGTAAGTCATTTAAGAATGGTAAGGGAATAATGGGACACCGAGGAGAATTTTTAGAAACTCTTTTAGGTGAGTGAGGAAAATAGGCAAATTTAATTAATTAATAAATTGATTTTCTGGTGCAACTAGGGGATCGGGCGACATGTGTATGGGGGAGGTTTTTCCTAATTAAATAAATGAAAAAGGAATCTAATGAGGGTTTGGGAAACTAATCTCTTGAAAACTCTATAAAAAGGATGGCAGAGGAGGATTATGGATCACATCTAGCTTGTGTAACGTTACGCTGCCAAAATTTTATCTTGACTGAGTTTCTCTTGTGGGAGTTGGGGATACCCATCTTGGAAAACGAGTGGTTGCTCGACCTTGCGAGGTGAGCTGGGAAGCTATTATTCTCTGGTATTTTGTGCATGGTCCCTTTGCGGCTTGGGGGGATCATGGGGAAGAAGAGTACCCATAGCATTGGCTGGGAGGTATCAGTGAGGTCTCATCAGTTGGCAAGTGGGACTTGTACAGAGCCCGAGCGCGAGATAGTCACTTATGGTTCTTCACATTTGGCTACGGTACACATGTGTATATTTTGTATAGAATAGTAGTTAAAAATTTCATGTATATGCATCACTCTAATGTTGAAAGCATGCATGCATAAATTGTGTTAAAAAAAAAGAATTAGTTAATTTTCTGTATATGAATATTTAGCATGGTGAATGTACACATGTGTAAATTCGTTGAAAGGTACTCAAATTTATGTTTATGTGCCTTCTTGGTTGTCCAGTATTTAGATGCGATAGGGTGCATTGGCTACTTGCGTTTGTTTTGAACTTTTGGTGTGATTGCTTCCAATGTTGTTCTTCAAGTACTATTGGGCATGAACCTTGTGTAGAAATTTCTTTTCAGACAAGCTTAAGTTTCAAGTACCACGCAGGCTGTCAAAAAAAAAAAAGTGTTCCAACGAAACCATGCCTAGATCTGATAAACTCTTTATGGATCCTCCCATGATAATATTGCTTTTATTAATTAACCTATTCTATATTCCACTTGAAAAACCTTCCATATTTCCATTTTATCATAAGCCTCATTTTCTAAGTATCGTTGTATAAACCTTATTTGGAAGACATCTGAACACAGTATCAGGCTTGGCCTAGCAGATAGTTGTATGATAACCGTTTTAGAAGTTTTGTGATGACTTTTGTAGGGGTTCTCTGAGATAAAAATTGCCCTTTTTTCTACCCAGCGGCCTAGCGACCACTTTCCCCACGTTCAGCAGAACTGGGATGCGTCTCCCTTGGTTTCACCTCTGTTTTCAATGCTCAGATTTTTATTCTTGTGGTGGCGATCTTTTTGTCCTTCGATTGAATCAACCTCTCTTTTTCACTCCTGTGTTGCCTTGGGCCACTCAAAGGAGTACTTGAACACTTGACCATCGATCCATAACTTCCAATTTTTGTATTGTTGTTTTTACTTATAATGTGTAAGAATGAATTCCTCCAAAGTCTGCCAAAGAGATACCTTAAACAATTTTCCTCCCAACGAAATTCTATCTTATCAAAACTTCCTCCAAATTTAGTTGCAGTCTTCACATTCTATGATATTTTGCTAAACTTTCACAATCAAATTGTGTTTTCACTATTAAAGATTAGATGCAACATTTAAGTTTGAGATTTTATAATAATAAACCAATAAAGTATTCATTCTTCGCCCAAATTTTACAGGCTTAACATTTTTCATGTTTCAACCATTTAACCTTATACATTCTTGCATAGCGACATGGGAATCACAAATAATTACCTGAAAACCTCCCAACATGTTGACAAACCAGGAAGTGGCGAAGGAAAACAATCTTTAGACCATGTATTTCTATAAACAATACCAACAGATAGCGCGTTGTTACTTCCTTCACGTTCAGGCTCCATTGCCACCGCATACTGGCCCTTTTTCCATCAAATTACTAAAAAAAAAAAAAATTACAGATGCTTAAAGAATGTTTTGTTTTTACTTGTCAAACTTCTGGAGATAGATGTATTTGCAAGCAGTTCTAATGTTCTCTACATTGTGCCTTGAGTTAAACTCTTACTTTTACCAAAAGCTATGACTGTTTTTCTTTTTACTAAAATTATGTCGTCCTTCTTTTCCATGAAAGTAATTGTTGACATACTTCCAACATCAAGGAGTTTTTAAGTAATTATGATAATTAAGTCTATCTGGAAAATAATTAATTAACTTATGTGAAGGTATATGTATAGACAAGCAGTATGGTCTCTACACGTGTTAGATAAACTCTTATAATTGTTTTTACAATTAATATTAAGTGTTGTAACAGGGCACTAAATTAAGGAGCGTGTGGAAATGGTAGCTATTATAATTATTTTTATAATTGGTTTTTTTAATTGTTTTTAGGACAGGGCACTAACCAAGGAATTAGAGGATGGCAGTTTGAATGGTTGCTTGTTAGTGTTTAAATTTTTTTATGGCAAGCTTTAAGTTATGAATCACATTGAATTTATTGATGTAGTTAGTGTATTCCAAGTAAGATGCTTTTAAAAATAATTTATCAATTTTAATATGATTCCTTCCTTATGATATTTAAATGGGAGTCTGGAAGCCTTGTTACATGTTAATTTAATATTTAATGTTAACTAATAAACTGTTAATTTATAAGATCTTCCAATTGGTAATGTTTAAAGGGTTAATTCTAAAGGGAGTTCAAGCATTGATATCCTTTAAAGAAGGTAGGTAAGTGTTGTTTTATGCCTTAACATTGATTAAGTTTAGATACCATGTAATGAGATAGTCTGATGATGATAAATACTTAATGAGATACTTATAAATTGTTTCACAACTTTAATCTTATATTGAAGGTAGTTACCTTGCAGCTCGCTAACTTGATTGTTTGAAGTGCTCTCGTTATAGATTTTGTTTAGGTGTGACAGTTAAGTTTTGGGATTCCTAGCATTGGGCTCTTGTTTATTCGTTTAAAGTGTTGTGATTGTTTAATTTTGCGCCTTAGTTACTGTTATCGCACGGTTTGTAGGAGAGGCTTAGATAGCTTGAGTCAAGGCTTAGCTGGCGTAACAGGAGCTTCCCCACCCACTGTCACCTCAATGGGGGGCTCTTTCTATTTAGGAGGGCTAGTCCAAGGGAGACGTCCCTATGTAATCTAGGTTTAAGAAGGGCTAAGGATAATGGATCAAGAGAGTAGGTTCCCTTTCACAGATTACAGCCAAGTATGAGATAGTCAAGAAAGGTCTTCCACTGGTGATGCACCTGTTTGCGAGACAAGACAAAGGAAACTAGAATATGTGCTTTGCAGTGGGTTAGTACTTCATAAGATCAATGACTATCCTTTAATACATACATGAGCAAATGATCAATGCTATTATTGACGAAGTCAATGATGGCTAAAAAGAGACAAATGATTTATATCACATCTTCAACAAAGCATAAGAGATAAGAGCATTCAATGTTCACAATTAGACCTTGTATTATATATCAATGCAATAAATATCTCAACTTAGCTCATATATAATGTTGCTGTGTCATATATATTGTTGCTACAATGATGATGATGTCAAGCTAAAAATTAGGTCAAAATTAAGACAAAGAGTAGAACGTTTTCATCAATAAGCTTGTAAAATGCAATCGATAACTCAATGCCTATCAAAGGAGGTGAGAGAAGTCACAACGTTGCATGCTAAGAAAGAGGTCTAAAATGTGTGACGCCACCTCTATAGGCTTGCTGCAGTCACTATGACGTCAGCCTTATCAACAAGTCAATTTGAAAGGAAAAGAGCACAACGTTCTACCAAACAAGCTTACAAATGTAATCAATAGCTCAAAACTAATCAAAGGAAGGTGACAAAGTCAAAACGTTGAGGTCAAAACAAGAGATTAAACAAGGTATGACGTCACCTATATAAAACTTGTTGCAATTTGGGGTTAGTTAGCCAAGGAGTGACGTTTTGACAAATTCAACCAGCAAAAGGGCAAATAAACTCCATGGCTATGATAAGGAGACTAGGCCGCACCTTTCTATCCAAACAAAAGTTAAAATCAGCCAGGACG
>JASDQU010014640.1:50962-64060 GCA_032191745.1 Picea mariana | reverse complement strand
TGGAACTTTTTATTTATGAACTCAACTAGGATTTAAGTAAGGCGTAAGTCATTTAAGAATGGTAAGGGAATAATGGGACACCGAGGAGAATTTTTAGGAACTCTTTTAGGTGAGTGAGGAAAATAGGCAAATTTAATTAATTAATAAATTGATTTTCTAGTGCAACTAGGGGATCAGGCAACATGTGTATGGGAGAGGTTTTTCCTAATTAAATAAATGAAAAAGGAATCTGATGAGGGTTTGGGAAACTAATCTCTTGAAAACTCTATAAAAAGGATGGAGGAGGAGGATTATTGATCACCTCTAGCTTGTGTAATGTTACGCTGCCAAAATTTTATCTTGACTGAGTTTCTCTTGTGGGAGTTGGGGATACCCATCTCGAAAAATGAGTGGTTTCTCGACCTTGCGAGGTGAGATGGGAAGCTAGCATTCTCTGGTATTTTGTGCATGGCCCCTTTGCGGCTCGGGGGGATCAAGGGGAAGAAGAGTACCCATAGCAGTGGCTGGGAGGTATCAGTGAGGTCTCATCAGTTGGCAAGCGAGACTTGTACAGAGCGCGAGCGTGAGATAGTCACTTATGGTTCTTCACATTTGGCTATGATACGCATGTGTATATTTTGTATTGAATAGTAGTTAAAAATTTCATGTATATGCATCTCTCTAATGTTGAAAGCATGCATGCGTAAATTGTGTTAAAAAAAAGAATTAGTTAATTTTTTGTATATGAATATTTAGCATGGCGAATGTACACATGTGTAAATTCGTTGAAAGGTACTTAAATTTATGTTTATGCACCTTCTTGGTTCGCCAGTATTTAGATGCGATAGGGTGCATTGGCTACTTGCGTTTGTTTTGAACTTCTGGTGTGATTGCTTCCGATGTTGTTCTTCAAGTACTATTGGGCATGCACCTTGTGTAGAAATTTCTTTTCAGACAAGATTAAGTTTCGAGTACCACGCAGGCTGTCAAAAAAAAAAAAAAACAAGTGTTCCAATGAAACCATGCCTAGATCTGATAAACTCTTTATGGATCCTACCATGATAATATTGTTTTTATTAATTAACCTATTCCAGATTCCACTTGAAAAACCTTCCATATTTCCATTTTATCATAAGCCTCATTTTCTAAGTATCGTTGTATAAACCTTATTTGGAAGACATCTGAACATGGTATCAGGCTTGGCCTAGAAGATAGTCGTATGATAATCGTTTTAGAAGTCTTGTGATGAATTTTGTAGAGGTTCTCTGAGATAAAAATTTCCCTTTTTTCTACCCAGTGACCTGGCGACCACTTTCCCCGCGTTCAGCAGAACTGGGACGTGTCTCCCTTGGTTTCTCCTCTATTTTCAATGCTCATATTTTTATTCTTGTGGTGGCGATCTTTTTTTCCTTCGATTGAATCAACCTCTCTTTTTCACTCCTGTGTTGCCTTGGGCCACTCAAAGGAGTACTTGAACACTTGACCATCAATCCACAACTTCCAATTTTTGTATTGTTGTTTTTACTTATAATGTGTAAGAATGACTTCCTCCAAAGTCTGCCAAAGAGATACCTTAAACAATTTTCCTCCCAACGAAATTCTATCTTATCAAAATTTCCTCCAAATTTTGTTGCAGCCTTCACATTCTATGATATTTTGCTAAACTTTCACAATCAAATTGTGTTTGCACTATTAAAGATTAGCTGTAACATTTAAGTTTGAGATTTTATAATAATAAACCAATAAAGTATTCATTCTTCCCCCAAATTTTATAGGCTTAACATTTTTCATGTTTCAACCATTTAACCTTATACATTCCTGCATAGCGACATGGGAATCACAAATAATTACCTGAAAACCTCCCAGCATGTTGACAAACTAGGAAGTGGCGAAGGAAAAAAATCTTTAGACCATGTATTTCTATAAACATGACCAACAGATAGCGCGTTGTTACTTCCTTCACGTTCGGGCTCCATTTCCACCGCATACTGGCCCTTTTCCATCAAATTACTAAAAAAAAATAAAAATTGCAGACACTTAAAGAACGTTTTGTTTTTACTTGTCAAACTTCTGGAGATAGATGTATTTGCAAGTAGTTCTAATGGTCTCTACATTGTGCCTTGATTTAAACTCTTACTTTTACCAAAAGCTATGCCTGTTTTTCTTTTTACTAAAATTATGTTGTCCTTCTTTTGCATGAAAGTAATTGTTGACATACTTCCAACATCAAGGAGTTTTTAAGTAATTATGATAATTAAGTCTATCTGGAAAATAATTACTTAACTTATGTGAAGGTATATGTATAGGCAAGCAGTATGGTCCCTACACGTGTTAGATAAACTCTTATAATTGTTTTTACAATTAATATTAAGCGTTGTAACAGGGCACTAAGTTAAGGAGCATGTGGAAATGGTAGCTATTATAATTATTTTTATAATTGGTTTTTTTAATTGTTTTTAGGACAGGGCACTAACCGAGGAATTAGAGGATGGCAGTTTGAATGGTTGCTTGTTAGTCTTTATATTTTTTTATGGCAAGCTTTAAGTTATGAATCACATTGAATTTATTGATGTAGTTAGTATATTCCAAGTAAGATGCTTTTAAAAATAATTTATCAATTTTAAGATGATTTCTTCCTTATGATATTTAAACGGGAGTCTGGAAGCCTTGTTACATGTTAATTTAATATTTAATGTTAACTAATAAACTGTTAATTGATAAGATCTTCCAATTGGTAATGTTTAAAGGGTTAATTCTAAAGGGAGTTCAAGCATTTCTATCCTTTAAAGAAGGTAGGTAAGTGTTGTTTTATGCCTTAACATTGATTAAGTTTGGATACCATGTGATGAGATAGTCTAATGAGGATAAATACTTAATGAGATACTTATAAATTGTTGTGAAACTCTAATGTTATATTGAAGGTAGTTACCTTGTGGCTTGCTAACTTGATTGTTTGAAGTGCTCTCGTTATAGATTTTGTTTAGGTATGACAGTTAAGTTTTGGGATTCCTAGTGTTGGGCTCTTGTTTATTGGTTTAAAGTGTTGTGATTGTTTAATTTTGTGCCTTAGTTACTATTTCGCTTGTCGCAAGCTGGTGGCATGATTCCTTATAACGCGATCAAGGTGTGCTTGAGCGATAAGTGCGTATGATATACTGACCTTAGGTCTTGTGCTTCTTGATGATGATGGTCATTATTGCAATTGATGTTTTTTCTTTTCTCTGTAACATTTTAATGTGATTGTTTCTCACTTGCCATGAAGGTTCTATTTGCATGTGTCATTGATGTGTGATGCGTTAGTTTGAATCTGATGTGGTTAGTTAGCTTAGTCGGTTGGGTCTTGCTTGTTTCGGGTGGGATGTAGACACCTCCTTGTTCCTCATAATAGCTGCCAACCTTGAGACCTTAAATGGTCAAAATCGATGGGAACCTGGGCTTGAACGTTGCTTATGTGTCCTGGAGGTCCTAACCTTGCAGGGTAGAATGGGAGGGTAGTCTTTTGTATTTTGTCTATTTGATTTTCATATGTTACATCCAACGGCATAATGTGCTAGTATGTTGGGTTGTTAAATTGTCTGTTGCCTACATTGTGTGCGTTGTGTTCATAGTCGAGTTGCGTTGATTGACTGTTGTCATTGTTACTCCCTTCTTTAGAAAACAAAATTGCACTTGTTATGCATTGTATGTTGTCATAACGATGGGAGTCGTTACAATAACTTTTCTTATTTGAACTCTTCTCATTCATATTTTTATATATATACAACATGTACCATTCAATACAAAAATCATTAAATATTTTATCAATAAATCACATAATTTTCAGCAAAAAAAATCATTGTAACCGGTGTGCTTTTTATATACAAAGCATCAATGTGTTTATTACATAAAACGCACTGAGGCTTTCCATACAAGAACATGCATCGAAAAGTTTAATTTATATTTTTAAATATTGCGAATTACAATAGTGTGATATATATAGAATACATCACAATGATTACAGTAGAAAACAAAAATTTAAACATTCATAAAAAAACAATAGAAAATTACACATCGATGAGAAGAAAAAAATTTTAAATTTAAAAAATGATGTGACATGATTTCCTGTGTTGTTTAGATGAGAGCATTGGCGATATTTTCCTTTTGCACCATATTTAAAAAAAAAAGAAGGAAAAAAAGGCTTCATCAGTGCGTTCCTTATAAATAAATGCACCGATGTGTTTCTGTCAGAATGGCGCACTGGAAAAATAGAAAACGTTTTTAAAGAAAACATCAAATCAGAAACCGTTTAAAAAAATAAAAATAAAAAAGGCAGAGGGTCGACTGTGTTTGGGATCCAATGCAATAAGTGGTCCCTTTGCATCACATTACAAACACTTGTATATAGAAAAACAAACCCATTAGATCTAAAATACCTAAAAAAAAAATACATAATTTTGAAGTGATAGAGGGATTTAAACCCTAGGGTGAAATTTTGCATTCACGTAAGAAAAAAAAACAAGGGTTTAAGGTAAGTATGAATTTTTTAATTTTATTTTTTATGAATGTAGGGTTTTGAGTGAATCACCATACCCTTCAAATCCTAATTTTCTGAATATTTATGTTGTTCCAAAGTATTCTTCTTCTCCACAGTGCTCCTCGATATGCTTCTCTTCCAAATCTGTCTCCTATAACTTTTGGAAAATTAATAAAAATATTGAATATCTTATTAATATTAAAAAAACTTTATGAAAAGGGTTTAGAGTGAATCACCATACCCTTCAAATTCTCATATTCTGGATAATACTGTGGTTCCAAAGTATTCTTCTCCTCCGCAGTTTTCCTCTATATGTTTCTCTTGCAAGTCTCTCCCCTGCAAAATTTTGCAAAATAATGAAATAGTGAATAAATTTTTAGTATTTAAATGACTTTATGAAATTAGATTCCTGCTCTTTTTTTAACTGTTTAAAAAAAATTGTGCTTTTTTTTAACTTTTTTAGCCCAACGGTGTTTATGTAAGATGTGTTGGTGCTACCATATTACATTACGCACCAATGAATCCATATTAATTGACACACCAGAGACATATAATTGTTTTTTATTAACAAAATATTGAAACATGGTGTGGTTGATTTTTCAACGCATTGGTGCTTATTGTTAATATGTGCACCAGTGCATTTGTGGTTTATAAGTGCACCGAGATTCTTTTAAAGTTATTTGAACTTTTATTTGCACATAAAATAGTATATTCATCTCAAATCATCTATTAGGATTAATTCACATGACTTGCAATACTTCAGTATACATTTTACGTTTTATGTCGCCTTATTCTTAAAAATGATTTCAAAAATATATTCAAACTCAGATTGTGGTATGGTCCTTGAAATTTATTTTAGATATGTAAAAGAAAATTTACTGCTAATTTTGTTGAAATGCATGGAGAAAACCTTATTATATGATCAAATGGCCAATTCTTCAAATTCCAACCCATTCCATATTGCTCAAAGTCCATTGTGGAGTTCTCCCTTTCCATCTCCAGTAAGTTTAACTTATTTTGTTTATGTTTCGATTATCTCATTGATTTTTTTTTATCCATGTCAATATGAATAAAAATGTATCCAAATTTGTAGGATCTTGATTCAGAATTGAGTTCAGATGCAGAAAATATTCAAGTACTGATTCAAAAACATCAGAAGGTATTATCAAGAGAAACATACCGCAAGTAGTTGGTAGATGAAAATGGATAGCCGCTTTACCCTGCCAATTGTGGCATTCCATCTTCCAGCCACAATCCTTGGTCGATGATGGTAATAATTGTTTGGTATAATGTAATTTGAACAAACAAATTATTTCATTGTGCTTACTAATATCATCGATGTACTAATGTTCAATAGTTTTGAAATTAGGATTCTTCTAATGATGAGAGACCTACCTACCATCTTTTGTTGCACCCCACAACAATGTCAACCCGAGAGAAGGTTGCAATGAGAGTACAAATCGGAGAGGAAGCGTACCAAGAATGGTTGAATCAACCACCTATTCAATTCTCACTACGTCCAGATTCACCAATTAGGAATGACTACAGCAATAGTAGTTCTTCAGAAGTTGTCAATGGAGACAATCAAAAAGAGGTTGGTATGGATGATTACTTACAGGATACAACTTCCATGGAGACAATGTTGTTAAACGCATTCCAGAATGATGAGCTAGGGGATGATACTCATATCAATGATACTATTTTATAAATCCTAAAATATGCATCCACCACCCCTCTCTTTGGACCTAGTTCCCAGTCAAATTCTACCTAACTTGGGACAACAATGTTACTATACAACATGAAAGAAAAGTTTGGCATGTCAAACGCATGTTTCTCGACAATATTGAGGTAATTAACCAGCAAGTGCCTTATATTAATTTTGAGAAATCTTGCCACACAATCAACATTAGAAAGGGTTGTTTTTATAAACATTAAATGACCTTGTACATTCTATTTCCCACTAACTGCAGGATATTCAAAGATAGGGCTCTTCCTAGTGATAACGTTTATCCTAGTAGCTATGAAGAGGTAAAGTAGTTGTTGAAAATGTTATGTGTTGAGTATATATCATATCATACATGTCCAAATGATTGTATTTTATATAGAGAAGAATATGAAGACAAAGAGATATGTCTGAAATGTGGGCATGACATGTACCATAAATCAAATAAAAAAGGTAAATCGCATGGTCCTCCTCATAAGATATTGAGGCACATTCCTATAATCCCAAGGATTCAAAGGCTCTTTCTTTGCAAAGAATTAGCTATGTTGCATGGATGGAATGCCTCACATAGAAAAAAGTAGGGATTTATGTGAATCCCAACAGATTCAATATCCATAAAGCATATAGAGAATACATGGCCATAAAAATTAAATGATGAAGTATGAAGTCTATGACTCATCAAAGAAATGGATGGCATGAACCCATATTCCCTCCAAAACACCAACTATTATCTTTGGCCTATAGTAGTGATCAATAACAATATCTTCCCATGGTTGTCCGTGAAAAATGAGCATCTTATGTTGGCTCTTATAGTCCCTGGTAGAAGACAAGTGAAGAATATGGATGTATACCTACAACCATTGGTAGATGAATTGAAGGAATTATGGGAAGGGATACATGTATACGATGTATCAAGACCCATCACAATAGAGAGGATTTTTATGTCGTATGGAATATGTTCTTATACCACACATGATTATCTAGGCTTACGATTTTTCTCTGGTAATTAACATGTTTGTTGATTTGTTTATATACGTAACAATATTTATTTTCATATTTAATTCGTTGTGATTGACATTCTATTCTTAAAAGCGAGCGTGTTATGTATACAATAATTTCGCATGTCTTGTAACTAAAGGCTACCATGGATGTAAATGGTGTGGAAATTCTCTGAAGGCTAGGTGGTCCAACCACCTACGAAATCGTGTGTACAACTGCTCGAGGGTATTCCTCCCAGAAGAACACTGTTATAGAAGATAAACATCTACTTTCAATGGTAAACCAAAGAGAACCCAAAGGCATGGAATAATGACACCAACATAATGGATTAGAACATATGAGAGAAAGAAGGAGAAGGAGATTACATAAATGTTCTATTCAAACAGGGAGCCTATGTTCTATGATCCAAAATTCTTCGACACCTATGTTGAGAAATTGTCCATTGGGATGAAAAGGAAATATATCTTTTATGAGCTCCCCTATTGGGAGCATCTTAAGATTTCCCACTTACTAGATCCCATGCATATATTTAAAAATGTTTCATCTTCTTTATGGAGGCAAATATCATCGAAAAAAAGTGACACTTTAGCTATGAGGAGAGATCTAATTTCTTCAAAAACTAAAAAGAAACATTAGCCAAAAAAAGAAAGTAGAGGAGAGGTTGGTCCCTCTTGGTCTTTCAAAGAAGGTGATGTCCCGTTATATTGGGTGTGAATGTGCCTTATTTATAGGGATCTTCCCTACAACATTGCTTCACTGTGGATCAAGACCATTTGTCAAGGTTGAAATCACATGACCATTTGAACCTTCTAAAGGTACGACGTATGTCAAAAATATGATTTTATTATTTGTAATTTTTATTTTTATGCCATGGGATAAAACATAATTAATTTTTTATGTGTTTACTTTGTAGTGTCATTATCCTATGCTCATGTGTGGGTGTGTGAACCATGACTTCCCCCATGACCTAAGGCATGCCATATCTAAATTATCTGCATTTATACATTGGATCACATCAAAGGAGATTCATATGGCTAGCATTCCAAGGTGGCATCAAGAGATAGTTGAGATTGTTTGTATGTTTGAGAAGGAACTATCATCGAGTTTCATGGACTTCTAGGTTCATCTTCTAATTCACCTAGTAGATGAGGTTGAATTACTCAGCGTTTGTCTCTTGTCGCTGGATGTTTTTTTTAGAGAGGTACATGAATAAATTGAAAGGATTTGTTCATCAAAGGACAAAACCCGAGGGGTCTATGGCATAGGGGTACATATCATATGAGTCTTTATATTATGCCAGTGAGTACATCAAGCATATCGAAAACACACCAGGTGCAATGATTTGGGATGATGAAAGGGATGAAGAAAAAAGAGAAGGGGACCTTCTCCAAACGAATGTAAAAATGAGCTTGATAAATAGTAAATGACATATCGTTTGTCAAATTTCTACACAATAACTATTCACACTGAACTTCATAATGTATATTTTAATGATCTCTGGTGTAGGAGCATCGCTCCACCTCATCACACACCAGCTATTCAGCACATTGGTGTGCATTAAAAGAGGGGAGAGCCCCCAACATTCTCATTTTTCCATTGAGTTTAAATTTTAAAATGTAATTAATGCAAATGAATAATGTAAGGCTTGAGCAGAGCCAAATCATGCCTTCGTATAGGTTGTATGTAAGGTCGCCTTAAATGGCTAGAGGTAGGAGGGATCTAGACCCGACTCAGTCTATAATTTCCACTCATTGTAATCTACCTCAGTAGATAGGTGTTTTCATGGTGATTAGACATCACTAGTATAGCTTGGAGGGGAAGCTCGTCAAGCCCATCTTGTATAAAATACTTGTAACATATGCCCAGAAAAAGAGAGAGAGAGAGAGAGAGAGAGAGAGAGAGAGAGAGAGAGAGAGAGAGAGAAGTTGAATATGGATTGAAAAATAGTGTAAGCCAAAGAGAGCAGAGGAGAGTCGAGACTCAGTTGCAATTTGGGCTCACACATTGTAATCAACATTTTGTTATTAATATAAAAGAATATATTTCATTGTTTACAAATAAATGTGTGGTGGGTGTTTGTTTATGAATTTCATTTGTGTTTATATGAATTTATGTTGTAGGTGTGTACTAGTTTTCATCTGCAGGGTAAGGGTATAAATTCTTTGTCTGTGAGTTTTGTTAAACAATTTGGGTTCTTTAGGCTAAGTGAAAGGAGTGCATGACAGAGTGTTGAAATTATGTGAGCCAACACAAGCAGTGCGTAGCTGGACTCTGCTTTGAGTTCAAAGGAGAATGTTCTAGGAGGGCACACTAGAGAAATTGCAATTCAAAGGGGAACCTCAAGGTTGTTGAACACATTAGAGGAGATATTTTGCAGAGGAGGCACAAAGAGACAAGGTTGTTGAATACCTTGGAGGAAAGTATGTGCAGGAGTAAGCATAGAATAGAGTTGTTGAACACTCTGTAGAACTCTGCTAGGACGGAATTGAGCAGGTGCAAGGAGTGCACTGAACCAACACATTGTGAAGTGTTGGGGAATTTGAGGGAAACCCAAAGTTACTGAACACTATGAGGGAAATAAGATCTACATGTGTGCATTGAGTGGACATAGGAATTGCACTTGGTAAACCTGAAGGATTCTAAGAAGCAGGAGGAAGACCCATGCAAGGAGTGCACCATGACAACACTTAGATAAAGTGTTCAAAGACAACCATTTGAAGGCCACTCAAGCATGAGGAGTGTACCAAAGGTTAAGAAATTTCACCTTACAGGCTCGGGAGGAAGAGCATTGAGTTGCCAGGAGGGCACTAAAAAATCCTTTGAAGAAAGAAGAGGGACGAGACCCTTAGGATACTGAGCAGGTTAAATCTTAGAAGAGATAGCGCAAGGTGTGCGTCAGAGATGAACTCATTTTAAATTCCCAAATATTAGGAGGATTAGTGTCATCACGGACAAAGGCTATGCAAAGAGTGCAGAAGGCTAAGAGGAGTCCAAGTCTCAAACTATGGAGAAAGTGCTAAGTGTGCACAGGAGTAAGGACTCGCTGAAGTCCTGAAATCCTAAAGCCAAGTGGGACCATCCATCATCCAGAGAGACAGGTGGTAAGAGATTTGGAAGTCTGGAGAAATCATTCTCCGGGAGTTTTCAGTTTAGTGGAGTGCAAGATCATCGAAGCTCCAAATCCCGGAGTGGATCCTGAACATTGATTGTCAAGAGACAGGTGGTGAAAGATCAGAGAGTCTAGGAGATAGAGCTTCAGAATATTCAAGAGGAGAAAAGTGAAGTCTTTGTGAAGTTGTGAAGAGAGAACTGGATCTGGACCGTTGGATCTAAAGGAGACACGTGGCGAAGATCTACGTGGTTCAGAGAAAAGGTACTCTGGAAGGCAGAGTGGGAAGGTACCCAAAGGTTGGAGTCCAAAGCAGATCATAGCCATTGGTTGTGGGAGAGACGTGAACCATAGATCAAGTCCCTTTGTAAATTTGTCAATTCAAAGATCAGGAAGAAGGGAGCAAGTTGCTCGCAAAATCTTTGAAGTGGGGAGTCGCGAAGAGGACTGGCCTGAGGTCGTAGCTCAAGGTCATGTGAAGAAGAATGGGGTATTATCAGGAGCCCGCGGGTCTCATAGAACTTGCGCCTAGGAGAAAAAGGGGCCTGTGTTAATTTGAATTGGGGCCAGCACGGTCCCGAAGGGCCAATTCGGCTCAGTTTGCGAAGATCCTTGACCGGGAGTTCACGCAACCTCAAGGAGGGGAAGTGAGGTCTACATCAATCTCATATGTACTATATGTTGGTTTGATTTCATGAATATATCAGCGAATTTAGAAAATGATTCCATCAATAAATTCATTCTTTACAATTCGGAGGCAACACAGTCATGGGTCGCATTGTATGAACAGAAGAGGAGGAAATGGGAAAGTGATAGGAAATAATTCAGACGGTTGAATGGTAGAAGCATGCCTTATCCTGATCATTTAAAAGAAAATATGCCAATGGTATGCCCCAACAATTGGGTTGCTGACCAAGTCCGAGAGAAATATGGTGCATCCGATCATTATCAACTGAAGAATAGGATGCACTAAACATAGGGATTGGTTGTAACAACTCGTTAATAATCTTTTTGTCTACATAATTTTTAACTTCATAATGCACATTTGAATTGTAAGTACATCTATAGTATTTTATTTTTAATGGTTAGGTTATTAGACACATATTGACACTGTGATTTGTCCATTTGTTTATAAGTTCATTTGTTCCCATCTATGTGGGCATATGGACATCATTTTCACATAGAGGATGTTGATGATGGGCACATGACACAAGACTGTGGAGTGGAATTTGAGTTCGACCAATCTAGTCGTGCTAGCCACCATAATCAAAACACCATACAAGGGAAGTTAGGTTACGTTAGAAATATACAAGAGATCATTTGAGTGGATTTGTCTTCTTTCCAATGTGTTATTTTTAGGTGCAAGTGGTGGGACACCTTTGATTGGAATAATGTAAAAAAAGATCGTGATAGTGGGATGATATGTATCATCTCTAAAAAGATGTGGGATGAATCTAAGGAGTCTTATGTTTTCCCAAAACACTGCAACCAAGTGTTTTTTAACCTAGATGTGTTGGATAGGGATTGGTGGTTTGTATTAAGACATGACCCTAGATCAAAACATATTTTTGAGAACAATAGTGTTATCATGCCAAGTGAGGAAGATAATGAGGGTGATGACAATAGAGAGTGATATGTACATGTTTTATTTCATCTTTAATATTGTTGTTGTATATTTTTGTTATATTCTTTATTTCACTAATTATATTGTTTTTTATTCATCTTCTGACAGAGGAAATGCTAAGTTAATCATAACAAATCTTTGAACAATTTTAGTTGGTTAATAGTTAGTTTGATGTGTAATGAGTTTGTCTTTCAAATTATTTCTGATTGCATGGAACGATTTTTATTTGAACAAATTTATACGTTGTTGCATATATTTAAAAATGTTTCATCTTCTTTAAGTATTTCCAATTGTGAAATCCTAAAAAAAGTTAAATGTCCAGTTGAACATTTAATGGGATATGAAATTCTACTTTTTATGTTGATATAATTAGATGTAATGATATGGTTGGTATGCATGTTTGATAGTACAACATTTTTGAGGATACATTAACATGATGATTCAAAAACTGAGTTTATGTTCATTTATTTTGTGGATTTAAAAGTAAGATTAACAAAAAAATGTGGTTTATAACTAAAAAATGTGGTTTATAACTAAAAAATTAAATTTATAACATGATTTTGTGATAATTTGGTTTTTAACTAAAGTCAGTTTACATACTTTTTTCATCGCTTTTGAAAATATTTATAAAATTATGCCCCCAATGTTGAGTAAAACAACAATTAATGAAGTAATATTTTAAAATTTGATAACAATCAACTTACGAAATAATGAAAAAAATAACAATAGGAAGATTTGCATCCATAAAACTTTAAAGCCAATAGAATGCTTATCATTGGAGATCATAACTTTTTTATAATAACAATTTTTAGTGTAGAAGAGTCTATTCAAAAAGAGTAATTAGTACAATGGAAAATAATATTTATTCATATGTAATTTGTTTTTTGAAAATAAAAATTAGTTAGAATGAATATGTATAATGAACTATCTATGCAATTATAGTTTCAATTTTATAATTATAGTTTCAACCATATTGAACTTTGTAATTTATAAAAATAAACAAGATGATGATAACCATCTTATAACAAACATAAACAACATCTAAAATACACATTTATATTCACTAGCTAACATCATTTAATTATATAAACCTATAGCACATATAAATGTCATTAATTAGCTAGCACACATATCTAATAATTCAACAAGGC
>JASDQU010014640.1:24997-36790 GCA_032191745.1 Picea mariana | reverse complement strand
ATATATATATATATATATATATATGGTTTTTAATATGCTAAGCATGGTTACATACAATATTATTTATTTTATTCCAAGTGAGAAATAACATTTCCACTCTAATAAAATTGATATTTTACTTGGAACTCCATCTCCAGTTGTTTGCTAGGTAAAAAAGTTGTTTGAATGAAAGTCTAGAGAAATTAACCATATGAAATAGAGATCCAAACCCAAGCAAATTTAGTAAGAGACTTTATCAAAACAAATATTTAAAAAATTTATCTCCAACACAAAACATTTTTAAGTTGAGGTATATCCAATGAGTTAATCCGTTTCCAATATTCAAGCCCCGAACACGAGGGAATATGTAAAAACAAAGCTCTATTGAGTTACACTGGTAGCTTCCATAAATTGTCTTCATAACCTATTGAGAGAACCATCCAAAATGGACTTCGCGCATGGTTATTTATAAATAAATATAACATATAATGCTATGATCGATCACACTATCAAATTTAAAATGTGAACCATGTGATGATAGGGAAATAATAGTCCAGAAAATATTAGAATTATAAAAAAGTATTTATATCTTAAAAACAATTATAAGATATAACCTTAAAATGTTTATCCCCATAATACTATAATACAAGATGGAGAATTTGAAAATTAGAAGAACATTTAAAGGAAACGTCATAAGTAATGACATTGACATTTGATTTTGCAGTAAGATTTGTAGAAGTGACAGTGTAAAAACATATATATATTATCAAACATTCTAACCTTAAAATGTTTATCCCCATAATACTTAACACAACATGGAGAATTTGAGAATTAGAATAACATTTAAAGGAAAGTTCATAAGTAATGACATTCACTTTTGATTTTGTTGTAAGATTAGTAGAAATGACAATATAAAAACAAATATAAATTATCAAATATTCTAACCTTAAAATGTTTATCTCCATAATAATATAATATAAGATGGAGAATTAGAATATTATAATACAACATGGAGAATTAGAATTATATATTATCAAATATTCTAACCTTAAAATGCGTATCTCCATAATAATATAATATAAGATGGAGAATGAGAATACTATAATACAACATGGAGAATTTGAGAATTAGAATAACATTTAAGATGGAGAATTAGAATACTATAATACAACATGGAGAATTTGAGAATTAGAATAACATTTAAAGGAAACTTCATAAGGAATGAAATTCACTTTTGATTTTGCATTAAGATTTTTGATTTTGCATTAAGATTTGTAGAAGTGAAAATATAAAAACAAATATATATTATAAACATTCTAATCTTAAAATGTTTATCCCCATAATACTATAATATAAGAGGGAGAATTTGAGAATTAAAATAAAATTTAAAAAAAAAATGCATAAGTAATGACATTTATATTTAATTTTGCAGTAAGATTTGTAATACTATTGATTTTCATAACTTGTTAATTTATTGTAACATCTTGCTTTTGCGGGCACTTCTCATGTGACTTATTTTTTTAGGACACTTGTGTGCAAGTGATCTGGTTCATTATATGAGTGATTGCTTCGCTTATGGATTCTGATGATGATATTGTGATTAATGATGTTGTGTCGTGTTATTATGTATAGACAGGTGTTATTGACTGATTTCTCGTAAGTGTGCAGGACTCTTGACAGATTGAGGATGTTGATGGCATCGATGGACTTCCTTGGAATCCAGATCTAGTCAGAGAGTGGATTGTTTATGGTTTGTGTATTTTGGTTATTGCATATGTGACATATAACTGATATTATGATGTTGTTTATGGACCGCTGACATGTTTGTTGATGGATGCAGACTGGCAATAGCTTGCTAATCAGACTCACATTTGGAGTAAAGGGGTCATGCATAACAACCGAAGATATTGAGGGAGATGTGTGGCAGAAACCCTGCCACATTCTACTAGCACTCTCGTCGCGGCTCGAACTATAGGTTAATGATTACCTAGTTCGAGAGACCCACGATGTCGTGCAGGCAAACTGAGACAGACACTCCGAAGATTTTAAGGGGCATGCAATAAGGCAGGGTTCTTATTCCTTAGGGGCCCTTAGTCTTCCACAAGGTCGCCCAACGGAGTTTGAATCCAAGGGTCAGACGTCTACCAAAATTAGTTAAAAGGCGAGTGGCACCTTTAAAGCACGTAGTGCATCTTGAAGGGCACATCGCATAAATGAAACTTGAATGAAGGCGAGTAGCACCCTTGGAGCACGTAGTGCATCTTAAAGAGCACGTCACAGTTTTTAAACATAGGTGAGTCAATGAACCTAGGTACCTAGAAAAAAATGTCTCACCTTGACAAGGTCAGCCTTAAAATAATTATGTATCGGTAAAGTATATTAATTATAACTTTTCCCTTAAACATTTTCTAAGCCTAGTTGAAATTAAAGCCTAGGTATAAGTAGGATTTGAGGACAAAAAAATAATTAAGCAATTAATAAAAGGGGGGAAATCAAGTTTAGAATTAAAAGGGGGATTAAATTATCAAAAAAAATAATTGTTGTGTATGTGCAAAGCTTGTTAAATTCGAACTTAGACAAAAAGGGGAAATTAATTGCAAAAGGAATATGGAACATAGAAGGGAATCTAGTCTAGAGAACTTTCCAAATTCAAACTCAACTAAGCTTTAATAAAAGAATCAGTCATTAAGGGAATGTGAGGGAATAAAGGGACCGCGAGGAGCGTTTTTAAGAATTCTTTTAGACGGGAGAGGGAAATTGGCAAATGAATTTAACTAATTAAATGAAATTCCGGTGCAACTAAGGGATTGGGTGACAAGTGTACGAGGGGGAATTTTTTCTAATTAATTTTTTTAAAATGAATTTAATGTACAAATGTAAGTTGTCACTAAGAAGAACTCTATAAAAGAAATTGGGGAGAAGGGGAATGGAGGACGACTGGTAGGCGTAAGGTTACACTGCCGAAATTTTTCTTGATTGGTTTCTCTTGTGGGAATTGGGATGCCCAACTCAATTAGAGTGGTAGTGCGACCTTGCGAGGCAAGTTGGGAGCTAGCTTTCTCTCGTTTGTGTGTGTGGCCCCTTTGTGGCTTGTGAGGCTTAGCGGGAGAAGAGTACCCCTAGCATTGGTTGGGAGGTATCGGTGAGGTATCAATGGTTAGAAAGCAGGAGTTGGACGGAGCGCAAGCATGGGACAACAACTTCAGATTCTTCGCCTTCGGTTACGATAAGCATGTGTAAAATTTGCATTGTAAATTAGTTACATTTTCCTATATATGAATATCGATATTGATGAATATTTCTGGCACAGTAGTTGGTAAATTCAATTGATATTGTTCTATTCCATGATTCCACTCTGATACTTTTCCTCTATCTATTAAATTTTGGTCTGTGTGGATTATCGGTTTCTTGCAATTTCATTTCGAATTTCCCCCAATACCTTGAAACTGTTGATTAATCCAAACACAATGTCATTATCCTTAGTGCTTCTCCTGAAAGAAACTCCTTTTGCACAGTAAATACATTGGGTAATACGTTACCCTCAGCATTTTTCCTTTGCACTCAACGATTGAATGTTTAGAAATTCCACCTTCTTTACTCAACAAATTTCGATAGTTTTCCTCAACGAATTTTTCATTTTTACCTCAGCAAATTTTGATTGTTTTCCTCAGCGAATTTTTGCATGTTTACCTCAACAAATTTTGATTTTATTCTTCAATGAATTTGATTATGTTCTTCAGCGAAATTCTTCTTGAATTCCATGCGTTGATTTTTTCCCAAGTTAGAGCATTTTTTTTAAGGCTCAGAAATTCCACATTCCTCAGCAAATTTTTGCCTTAAAGGCTCAGCGAGTTCCTCTTACACTCAGTGTTTCATTTCTCAGAGATGTTTCCCCTTTTCTCAGCATTTTCCCCAGGAGAATTTCTCCTAGCAATGAGAAATAATCTCTGTTGTCGGCTCCAACCTCTACCCAACGATGTGATATCTCTCTCTGCATTTTTTTTGGTGTGATGGGTAAGCTTTCCTAGTTGGGAGTTAGCCTAGCATTTCTCTCCATTAAACCTCTGCGTATGTGACTGAGGAAGGTGATTATCCTCACGAATTTCCACTACAGTTTACCTAGTTTTACATGCGCTTTTACCATGAATATGTGCCCTCTTCCCTTCTATCGAACTTTTAAACCCTGTGAATTTCCACCCTCCTCCTCTACGAATGGAGCGTAAGGAACGTCATGTGTTTCCTTGCGGCCTCTGCATTTCTTTTGGTGTGCATGAATTACCAGCGTGATTAATCTCCAAATCGCCCAGCAAGAGTGCCCTTACCCCGTGCCTACACTCGGGTTAAGGCCTGCATGTTTCTCCTTCTCCTATGGCGTTTGACAGAGTTGAATGTTGAGTTATTCTAATTTTGGGATGCATTTTCTCTGGGTCACCTCTAAAATTTCAGATAGTGTTTGACAGAGTTGAACGTTGAGTTATTCTAATTTGGACTGTGATTTCCTTCCCTCCCTTATTACCCTTGAGTGGAAAAGAATCTACCCACTGAGCATGGATCCATAATTTCGGACAGTATGCCATTGTTTTTAATTCAATTAATAGTTATGTGTATAAAGAGGGGTTTATTGCTTTTCTTGAATGATATATCCATAAATTAGATAATTGAGTAATATCAATTCTTGAATGATAATTCTTAGTAGGAAAAGGTTGAGCACTTCCCTCCATATTTTATTCTCTTAGAGTATTGAATAATAGCCATGTGTAGGAAGGTAAAGTGTGTTCCTATACAGAATGTTGAGATTAAGAAGTGTCCTCAGGGTTACTTCATCTAAAGTTTATAAGTTGAAATAGGCACGTTCACAACTCAATGTAATTTCCACTTAGGTAAAAGAGGTTGCCATATACTTTATCATTTAGATTACCTTGCACATCAAATTTTAATTTCATGAATTGTGGACTTAGATATTAGACTCCTAGTGCGCGATGGGAAAATGATGCTTTGAATGATTGTTTAGATTTAGGCTTCCCAGGCCATGGAATGTACTCTAAGGAAGGTTTTTTAAGTCCTTGGACTGTATGCACTAAGAAAAGCTATTGATGATAGAGGATTAGATGTCAAGCTCCCTGCACGCACCAAAATATAATGTAATGTTGATTAATTGGAGGTTAGACTTTTGCGCATTAAAAAGTGATGAATATATTGACCTTGCGTCATTGATTGACCTATGATGATATTATAATGCTTTCGCTCATGGTTTTTATGTCATGTACGATGGTTAGATCTCAGACTTTGCGCATCTAGATTTTGCATCATAATGATAGTTAAATATTTTCTTAGATTTCATTAGCACCATGGAATAAACTACTAACCCCCTTTAACCTCGAACTTCTTGCGATTGGAATTCATGCATAGTTGAATTAAAGTAATGATTACTCTCACGCCTCTACGTACGTTGTTATGTGTTGGTCTAGAACCTAGTTACACTTGCACGGTTATATGAAGTTAAATTATGAATTGCTAATAGATGGATTTAATGACTATTACTTTGCGCCATTATAAGGTATGATGTATCAATAGCTAGATCACTATTGTGCCTTGAGTTTGATGATGCTTGATCGAATTAACAATTGGTTACTAGTGCGTCTTTAATCTTGTTTGATGAATAATTGAATTATTAATTGTTTTCTCGTGTGCCTAAATTGTTGATGTATAACTGATGGATTAATTGAATAGAATGCTCGGGCGCAATTCATTAATGTGATGTATGAGTAGTTGAGTAATTAAACTCCTTGCGAGCAATGAACTTTAGTGTAGTGTTGATGGTTTTAGATTTTAGTCTCTTCACAAAATGTAAGTTTATTATGACGAGTGGTTACACATTTTGATTGGGATTCACACCACAAATAACTTCTATTGCATTGTGCCTTGGATGTAAGGTGGTCTATGATGTGTTATGTGAATGATTACTCGCACGCCATGTTTACATTGATGTTTTAATTTCCTATGCAGCACTAAAAGAAAAAAAAAAATTGACCGGTTGTATGTCACTTGTTTTCATAATGACGAGGCCGTTACATATGGTATCAGAGCAGGTTCAACCTTGCAACTGTGGATAGCCACACTTTCAACTGAATTAAGCCCTTGATTAATACTCAACACTAACTGAACATTAACCCGTTCATATGGTAATCATGTTTAGAGGACATTGTAGAGATTCACAATATTGTGCTGGGGAAGGAGGTGCGATGCCTCCATAATCTCTCGCACCCTAGGAGTCTAATCCCCTAGGGGAGGAACAAGTCCTTGGCAGGATTCGGTTGTTTTAAGGGACGTGGATGGTATGACAAGGTCCTTCCAGGGAAATGTCAGAGGCCTTGACTGACCATTTGTACTGTGATGAGGCCAGGGCGCTTGTACCCCTGACGGTCCACAGTGCGCCCCAGCCAGTGCTGGTAGCTTTCATGGAGAACTCAAGAATATTAATTTCCCACGTTCATGAGTGCCACGGACGGCTCAACCACCGAGGCATGGCTAGAGAAAAATTTGATATTCTTTGCACTTCGCGATTACGACCTCCAGCAAGAAGGTCTGCATGGCAGTATTCAGCTAAAGGGGAGCGCTCTTCTAAGGTGGAATATTCTCCTAACTCAGCTAAACATCGTCGTCGAAGCCATGTTATGGGAGAGGTTCGATGAACGGTTCCGGGAGAAGTAATTGTCAGAGGAATTCATTAAGCGTCAGCTCGATGAGTTGCGTGCCTTACGACAAGGTGGTCGTATGGTGTTGGATTATGAGATTAGATTTATGAAGATACTCTGGTATGCCCCACATCTGAACCTGGAGAAGCTAGAGGTCAGCAAGTTCGTGTGCGGCCTTAACTCGAGCTTCGTGCGAAGGATATGGTCTAAATGCCTTGACGTTGCACGATGCAGTCCAGTAGGCCTCTTAGTTGAAGAATAATTTACCATGGGAGTCAGGGAAGGACTCTTGCAAGACCGTCTAGACTGACGACATCTAGTGCGCAGCAACATCAGACGCCAACCAGACAAGACATATTGGTATCAATATACATCTATAGAACCCTTGTTCATGGCACCACGACAACAGGTTCCTCAGCAGAGAACCCCCTACAGGGGGCCACTGCTTCAGCAACAACAATGGTTGGGCCTATTCAGTGGAATAGACCAGGGTTTCAGGCTGGTGGGCCAGTAGCTACTACTTCAGGGATATGGAGTACTAGACCGAAGACCGGATGTTGGACATGTGGAGAGCCACATTACCAATGTGGTTTTCCAGTTGAGAGGGCTAGAGCAGTCGAGCCAATAGGACACACTACCGTTGTGAAGATGGGAAAGGCCCATAGGATTCATGACCACGGTGAATAACAGCCAGGCCGAGTGTAATACCACTATGCTCGAGGCGTCAGGTACCATTGCCAACCAAAATTTAGTATTTGTTAGATCTTGGTGCTACAGAGAGCTCTATTCCTAGTACTGCGCTGAGGGTATTTAGGTATAGGCATTCGACAGGACAAGTTTAGATTCGTCGATATGGTGTCGGGTGCCAACTGGATGGTTGGAGGAAGGGGTGAACTGTCTCTTTATCTTGGGGAATAGTGTAATATATTGACGATGTGAACAGTATGGACTAGTTGGAATGGCATGAGGAGATACTCAACTGTAAGACAAAATGATTGAGTTTGGTCGATGATGAGGGACAGAGACGTGTGACTGTAGGAAGGAACTAGGGAGTTTCCCTAAGGTTCATCTCTTCCCTACAGCTTTGGAAGATCCTGTGCAAGGGATGAAAGCTCTGTGTGATCCTTGCATTGAAGGAAAAAGGCGTGGTGGAAGGACTAGAAAACTTTTCGATAGTACAAAAAATTGTGGACGTATTCCCATAGGAGTTTCCAAGGTTGTCGCCTGAGAGGGAATTGGAATTTACCATCAACCTAAAAATAGGAACATAATCGATAGCAGGAATTCCTTATCATATGATGACCCCTTTTACAGGAGTTGAACATGCAACTGAAGGATTTGTTGGATCTCGGACTTACACGTCAAGCGTGTCATCGTTATTTTCATGCGGAAGAAGGTTGGGTTGTGGAGACTCTGCAATGACTATCGTCAATTGAACAAGGCAACGATCAAGAAAATGTATCTGTTTCCAAGTATATACAATTTTCTTGATCAAAGGAAGGGTGGGACGTTGTTCTTGAAGATCTACTTGAGATCAGGGTATCACCAGTTACAAAACAAGGAGGAATACAATCCTAAGACCGCCTTTAAGACAATTTTGGGACATTACGAGTTTAGTGTTTTACTGTTTGGATTGACCAACGCCCCAGGGGTATTCATGAGCTTGATGAATGGGGTGTTCCACAAATACTTGGACAAGTTTTTTCAAGTAGTCATTGACGACATTTTGATATATTCTTGGATGACGGAAGATCATGATGAACTTTTACGCTTGGTACTACAGTGTTGCGAGAGAACAAATTATGGGAAGTGGTTGCAATGCTATTGAGGATTCATTACTTAGGGAATTTTATCTCCGACGAAGGTATCGTTGTGGATCCAAAGAAGGTGGAGGCTATTATGGAATGGCCTACGTCGACGAACATCCCAGAAGTATGTGGCTTCATGGGTTAGGCAGGATATTATCGACGGATCATCGAGGGTTTTTCGAAGATAGAAAATATGATTATGGAGTTGTAGAAGGAGAACAATAATTTGTATGGACCGTGAAATGTGTGGAATCATTTCGAGGGCTCTAGGAGCTATTGATGACAACGTCGATACTAAAATTCCCTGACATGGATGAGAACTTCTTGGTATGCACCGACGCATCCAAGGAAGGATTAGGCAGAGTCTTAATGCAAGACGGTCGAGTGGTCGCTTACATCTCAAGGAAGTTAAGAAAACATGAGGAGAACTATGTGACACATGACTTGGAGTTATTAGACACTGTGTATTCCCATAGAGTGTGGGGACACTACCTGATTGGATGAAATTTTGAACAAAAAAAAATGGACCGCTGTGGTTCACAACACCTTTTAGGTAGAGTGACTTGAACGGGCGGCAAAGGCGTTCGTCAGAACTGCTTAGAAAGTATGATTTGAGACTACCTACATAAAAGAAATAGTGAATAAAGGTGAATGTGATGAGTCGAAGACCACACTTATTGTCGATGGTGCCTCTTTAGATGAATCTTCATGAATGATTCTAACTATGAAGTGATGATGAATGATATGAAGAAGTTAAGGAATTATATCGAACAAGAAACCATGTTGGTGCCAAAATTGAGGGATATATTGTGGACAATGACGAATCATTGGGATACAATAACCAAATTTGCTTACTGCCCAACGACGAATTGAGAAGTTTGATCTTATACGAAGCTCGTAGAGCATTGTACATGGCTCATCAAGGGGTCATGAAGATGAGGACAGACCTTAAGCCCTCATTCTTCTCGTAGGGATGAAGGCGTATATAGTTAACTACTTGGCGAGGTGTCTAGAATGTCAGCAAGTAAAGGTTAAAAATATACATCTAGTAGGATTTCTATGGCCATGCGCTATTCCAAAATCGAAATGGGAGGTCATTTCGATGGAATTCATTGGGGAAATTGTCATTGACGGTAAGGAGGCATGACTTGATTTTTGTGATAGTTGACACTCTAACGAAGACTTCACATTTTTTCCCTGTGCATACGATGCATCAGGTTCCAGGTATAGCTAGAGTTTATATCAGCAAGATTTTGAGATTGCCAGATGTACCCAACGATTCATGTTCGATAAGGGAATCGGTGTTTGAAAGACAATTTTGGATGAGTTTCCCAAGAGGCCTTGGGAACACCACTGAACTTTAGTACATCATGTCCTTGAGATAGACAGGATGACCTAAGAAACAAACCAAATTTGAAAGGTTTTGTTGTGTATGTGTGTGCTGGACCAACATAAACATTGAGATTAGTTCTTGTCGCTGGCCGAGTTTGTGTGCAACAATAGCCATCAAGGTACCATTAAGATGGCACCATTGAGTTTCTCTACCGGTGACCGTGTCAGATGCCTTTGAGTTGGGATAGACTCAAGGATGGGGTCATGGGAGGAGCAGAAGTGATCCAAGAAAAGTAAGAACAAGTACAAATGATAAGAAAAAGGATTGGAAGAAGAGAAAGATCGACAGAAGGGTTTTTTTGATGCGCATCATGGGGAATGACGGCTAGTCATGCCTCGTTCTTGAGGCGTTGCACGATGTTTATCTTATATCTGTGTGGGAATTTAGGTCAGTGATTATATGCATGTGATTGAATTGAGTTCTTGGCGGATGTTGGGCGAAGGTGCGCTCACGGTGGAGTCAATCCACTTTCTGGACCATCGTATTCGACAGCTACGACATCGAATGTCAATCAGGTCAATGTCCAATGGGACAGTTATATTCCACACTCAACTACCTGGGAGGATGCATATGATATGCATCAGCAGTTTCCATTTTTGTTTGATAGCTAGACATTTAGATATTGTCATATAATTTATTTATGCACATCTATATTGTGAAACTTTAGGATGAATTTAAAAACAAGAGGGGGTGTATATAACATCCCGCTCTTGCGCGCATTTCTGATGTGACTTATTCTTTAAGGACACTTGTGTGCAAGTGATCCGGTTGATTATATGAGTGACTTCTTTGCTTATGGATTCTGATGATGATATTGTTATTTATGATGTTATGTTGTGTTATTATGTATATACAAGTGTTATTGACTAGTTTCTCCTAAGTGTCCAGGACTCTTGACAGATTGAGGATGTTGATCGCATTGATGGACCTCCTTAGACTCTGGATCGATTTAGGGAGTGGTGTTGGTTTTTCCTCTCCCTTTCATCCATTTACCATTACATATTGACCCTGGTTCATTACCAAGAAGCTTCCCAACAAAATCCCTTAAAGACTATTGGCCTCTCTGGTCACCCAGAAGGAAATGTAGTACACGGAGTGCACTGCGTAGTCTCACCCGGGATATCTCTTTTTGGGTGGCTACAATACACAAGTGTTTGCAACCTGAGATTGAGAAAGACCTATGCTTGTACGTCACAACCTTTATTCATTTCATTTAACATCATGCCATAACATTTATTCTATGCATGCATGTAAAACACCAGATCTACTTAATTACTTCATTCATTCAACATTCACCAACTAATCAGACACAAAGACACATTCATTCAATCCCACAACACAGTGTTACCGTGGTTCACCACCTCATGGGATACGTCCACAAAGATCTGGATCTCATGATTTTATTATGGTTTAGGAAGATATCACGCCACGTGTGTTTACAATCTTAGATCTCACTCTCCTCAGCAGGCTCCTAGATCCCTGCGAGGCTGACTAGATCACACCAGGATCCTCATCCTTTGATCTAACCCTCGGGATCGAGTCGCTCACTCTTTCCTTCACTCACTAGCTTAAGGATTTGTACAATTCTTATAGTATTCTTCCTCTCTTTTCCTTCTTATCTCTCCCTATTTTCCTCTTCCTATTCCCTTGTTTATCTCCTATCTCTCTATTCTCTCTCCTCTTCTCCTAAGTACTACTTATTTATATTTTTGGCCCACCATCCATTGCGATGTATTAAAAAAACCCTAACCCTAGAATCGTTAGGTCTTCCATGCATGCGCGTGTGTTGCTTTTCCTTCCAATAGTTGCTTTCCTCTTACATTCCTTTCTTCCCAAAATAGTCTTTCTTTCTGATTCGGCCTGCTTCCAACAGGACCCCAACACTGACATGTGGCTCATCCCTAGCCACCTAACCCTG